>PVIU01009327.1:0-28710 GCA_004026605.1 Ondatra zibethicus
ATGAAATGTCCTTCTTTGTCTCTTTTGACTGATTTTAGCTTGAAGTCTATTTTGTTAGATATTAGGATAGCTACACCTGCTTGTTTCTTAGGTCCATTTGATTGGTATATTTTTTCCCAACCTTTTACTTTGAGATGATGTCTGTCTTTGAGGTTGAGATGCGTTTCTTGTATGCAGAAGAAGGATGGGTTCTGTTTTCCTATCCAATCTGTTAGCCTGTGCCTTTTTATGGGTGAGTTGAGTCCATTTACATTAAGGGATATTAATGACCAGTGGTTGCTATCTCCTGTTAATTTAGTTTTCACAGTGGTGATGTTAATTTGTGCATTTTTTTCTTCTTTGGGATTTGCTGTAATGACATCATCAATTGTCTGTGTTTTTGTTGGTGTAGCCATCTTCCTTGGGTTGGAGTTTTCCTTCTAGTATTTTGTGTAGGGCTGGGTTTGTGGCTAGGTATTGGTGAAATCTAGATTTGTCATGGAATATCTTGTTTTGTCCTTCCATGGTGATCGATAGTTTTGCTGGGTATAGTAGTCTGGGCTGGCATCCGTGGTCTCTTAATGTCTGCATAATGCTTGACCATTGTCTTTCTGGCTTTCATTGTCCCCACTGAAAAGTCAGGTGTAATTCTGATAGGTCTACCTTTATATGTTACTTGTCCTTTTTCCTTTGCAGCTCTTAATATTCTTTCTTTACTCTGTATGTTTAGTATTTTGATTTTTATGTGGCAAGAGGACTTTTTTTTTTGGATCCAGTCTATTTGGTGTTCTGTAAGTTCGTGTATCTTCATAGGCATATCTTTCTTTAGGTAGGGAAAGTTTTCTTTTATGATTTTGTTAAATAAATTTTCTGTGCCTTTGAGTTGGACTTCTCCTTCTTCTATACCTATTATTCTAAGATTTGGCCTTTTTACATTGTCCCATATTTCATGGATATTTTGGGTTATGCTTTTGTTAGAGTTAATGTTTTCTTTAACTGATGAGTCTATTTCCTCTATTTTATCTTCAGTGCTTGAGATTTTCCCTTCCATTTCTTGTATTCTGTTGTTCATGCTTGCATTTGTGGTTCCTGTGATCTTTTTCTCATGATTTCTATTTCTGTAATTCCTTCAGCTTGTGTTTTCTTTATTTTTTTCTCTCAGTTTTCATGTCCTAAATAGTTTCTTTTATATGTTTTTGTTCATTTTCTTGGTTTTCTTTAAGTGATTTGCTGATATCTTCCAATTTTTTGTTTGTTTTTTCCTCCATTTCTTTAAGGGAATTTTTTATTTCATCTTTAAGAATTTCTCTTGAGGTTATTTTTTAGATAATTTTCCTCTGGTTCATCCATATTTGGTTGTTCAGGTCTTGCTTTTGTAGGGTCTTTAGGTTTTACTGGTATTGTGTTGCTCTTTGTGGTGTAGTGTGTGATCTTGCCTTTTCTACTCATCTTTTCCTCTAATAGGTGTGGTTGGGGCTGTCTGAGATTCTGTTGAATAATCTTCTAGGTGCCTTTGAATCCAAAGCTCGGATGGTTGTTCCTTGTGGTACAGTCAGTGTCACAGTTTTAGTTACTCCGTTGGTTATTCCTGTTCCTGGAGGTAGCTCAGTGCTCCTGTGCTTTGGTCAGCTCCCTTGGGGTTTGCTGTCTCAGGCCTACTTTGGCCTAGGCTGTTGGCTTTGATCTGTTTCTGTAAATCTTGGTCTGGATCTCCTCTTGTAGAAGTCCCTGGCTTGGAGTTGGACCTGTTCTTGTGGAGATCTCTGACTCTGGATCTGGTCCCTGGTTCAATCCTGATCTGTCTGTGTCCTGGGAGTGGGTTTGCTCCTGGCTTCTGCTCCTGGTGGAGCTTGTTCTCTCTGTGTCTTAGGTAACTGGTTCAGTCCCACTCCGGTTCGGGTGGAGGTCACAGACTCTGAGTCAGGTAGTTGGCTCAATCCTGGTCTGCCAGCGTCCTAGGACTGGGTTGGCTCCCAGGGCTATATTTGCTCCTGGCTTCTGCTCCCAGTGGAGCTTGTTTCCTCTGGCTTTCTCTGTCCTAGAAGTCTCTCTCTCTCTCTCTCTCTCTCTCTCTCTCTCTCTCTCTCTCTTTGGTTGTTTGAAACAGGGTTTCTCTGTAGCTTTGCAGCCTATCCTGGAACTAGCTCTTGTAGACTAGGTTGGCCTCGAACTCACAGAGATCCACCTGCCTCTGCCTCCCAAGTGCTGAGATTCAAGAAGGACTTCTGAAAGTTGTTTCCTGACCTCCACATGTACATCCAGAAGCACATAGTGCCCACATTGTCATCATCATTCAATTTAAATTAGAGAGAAATCAAAGAAGTGATAGAAACTTCCCCAACCTGAATGTTTCACCAAAGACCATCACAAGCTAGATGCACAAATGATAATCATGAGACAGTGTTCAAGGGCAAGTAGAAGAAAAGGACTTGTGTGCAGAAAACATTGAACATAGTGTGCTGACTGCTGTTCTTGAAAAGTCTTCTTGTAGGTTTGGATGTTGGCCATTGGTTCTGGGAACCTGGATTCCTAGAGTCAGCTTTCGTTTTCCTGTCCTTCCAACAGAAGGCTGACAATTCTGGCTTATGGTCAGTCAGTCATTCAAAGAACAAAACCCTGAAGTTTTCTGAGTGTATGCACAGCCTGTATATACATTGCTCAATATCCATGGCTCAGAGCTCTCTGCTTAGAGGGACCAGTTTCTTTCTGCATTTCCAGATTGTTCCAGGTGCCAATATACATCATTTAGCTTCTATTAACCTGTCCTTGTTGTAGTACCTTTCCCCAGAAACCTCAAGACTTTTAGAACACGTGGTGACACGGCTCCCATGACCTTTAGAACATGCGGTGACACGGCTCCCTATGCCTAGTTCCACTTCCTCACCTTTCTGTTTTATGCTTGCATTAAGGAGCATTGTGAAAAAGGGTTTGGTTCCAAAATGTGTAGCAATGAACTCTCTGAGGAGGATGAACAGCCATGTTTTGTCCTCAAGGGATGATTTCAACACTGGTGGTTGGAATATCATTGATCCCTAAAGATACAAATCTCAGGGCTGAGTCTAGATCATTAGTCTAGAGACCCATTAAATACCCTTTAATTTCCAGTATCCCATTTCAGAGCAAACTGCCTCTCTATATCTGCTTTTTCCATGAATCAGGCTGTAATTGAGATTACTCCAGTCCACAGGATATGCTTTAAAGACTTTAATAAATGGAGGGAAGATACCAGAGTTCCCTTCTCTTCTCTCTCAGGAGCACTTCTCCTATGTAAAGAGCACCTACAAACAAATAACTAGCAAGTCAGTGGTATGATGACAGAGGGTTGCCATCCACTACTTTCCTCTCGGCCTGTAGGAGCATCCACAATGGGTGGCCTATATCCCCCTATAATATCAGCTTCAGGAGGATTTTATTCCTCCTGCTGCTCAGATGGAGATACACTCAATTAAAAATAATAAATGAAAGTGTTTAGTGGGTGAAGGATGTAGGTTAGTGGTAGAATATTAGCTTTATGATTGAAAGACCTTGATCAAGATTATAAAACAAATAACTAACAACAAATAAAAAAAAACCTAAGAAACAGCCTAAGCCCTTGTCTATCCCTAACTCATTTTCTCTCAGTCTTGCTACTCAAATCTATGACAAATAGACAATGAAAATAAATAATGATAGTGTCAAACCACAATTTCCTTCCCTTTTAGCCTCAGGGATGTGTGGTAGGACCTTGGAGATGACTGAGTCCATGAGTGCTATAAAATCCTACATGTACTGTGCTTTTTCCACATAACCACATAGGTAGTAGGTAAACAAAATGTAACAACAATAATAAAAAGAACAGTTGTGCTAATCTACTGTAATAAAAGCCATGTGAGTGTGGTATCTCCAGTCTCTAAATCTCTCTCTGCATTTACCTTAAAGAAAGCACCTTTTTACTCTCTGAGGACCCACCGCCTAGCTCCCAAATAAATACACAGTGACTTATTCTTACTTATGAATGCCCAGCTTTAGCGTGGCTTGTTTCTAGCCAGCTTTTCTAACTTAAATTATCCCATTTCTCTTTAGCTACTTTTTTCCTCCGGGATTTTAACCTTTCTTTATTCTATATACAGAATTTCCTTCTTATTCTATGGCTGGCTGTGTGGCTGGGTGACTGAGCCCTGGTGTCCTCCTCTCTTCCTTGTTTCATTTCTCACCCCTCTTCTCTCTAGATTTCTCCTACTTATTCTCTCTGCCTGCCAGCCCACCTGTCCTTGTGCCTAGCGATTGGTTGTTCAGCTCTTTATTAGACCAATCAGGTGTTTTACGCAGGCAAAGTAACACAGGTTTACAGAGTTAAACAAGTGTATCTTAAAAGAATACAACACCTCTTTGCATCATTAAACACAAGTTCCACAGCATAAATGGATTTAACACACCTTAAACTAATATTTCACAGTAACTAAATGATTGATGAGGGGTAGCATACACAATGTGAATATATGCTGGTCAAAGAGATGACTTATTTCCTGGATAAGAGGCGTAAGAGTTCAGAACACTACAGTGGTGCAGATTTTAAAATGCACGTGTGTGCGTGCACATACACACATATTTTCTTTTTTTTAATTTATTTTTTTAAAAAGAAAACAAACTATCTTTTTTCATTATACATACCATTCCAAGTTTCCACTCCCTCCCCTCCCCCATTCTCTCCACCAACCCCCAACACCACCCCCACCCACTTCTCAGAGAGGGTAAGGCACATTGCTTTGGGGAAGGTCCAAGGCCCTCCCTTTTATATCTAGGCTGAGCAAGGTATCCATCCAAAGAGAATAGGTTCCCAAAAAGCCAGTACAAGCATTAGGGATAAATCCTGGTGCCACTGCCAGTGGCCCCTCAGTCTGCCCCAGCCATGCAACTGTCAAACCACTTTCAGAGGGACTAATTTACACCCACGCTTGTTCCTTCCCTGTCCATCTAGAGTTGGTGAGCTCCCATTAACTCAGGTAGACTGTTTCAGTGGGTGTGCCCATCATGGTCTTGACCTCTTTGCTCATACTCTCACACCTCCCACTCTTCAACTGGACTTTGGGAGCTCAGTGCAGGGCTCTGATGTAGGTCTCTGCCTCTGTTTCCATCAGTTGTGGATGAAGGTTCTATGGTGATATTTAAGATATTCTTCAGTCTGACTACAGGGCAAGGTCAGTTTAGGTCCCTTCTCCTCTATTGCTTAGGGTCTTAGCTGGGGTCAGCCTTATGGACTCCTGGGAATTTCTCTAGAGCCAGATTTCTTGATAGCCCCAAAATGTCTTCCTCAATCAAGGTATCTCTTTCCTTGCTCTTGTCTCTGTTCTCCCTCCATTTCAACTATCCCATTCCCTCAAATTCTCCTTCCCTCCCTTCTTCACCTCTCCTCCTCCCCATTCACGCTCTCTCCTCCACTCACCCCCATGCTCCAAATTTTGTCAGGTGATCTTGTCTATTTTGACTTTCCAGGTAGATCTATATATGTTTTTCTTAGGGTTCACCTTATTTGTTACTTAGTTTCTCTAGTATCATGAACTATAGGCTCAATATCTTTTGTTTATAGCTAGTATCCACTTATGGGTGAGTACATACCGTGTTCATCTATTCATCTTTTTGGTTCTGGGTTACCTCACTCAGGATGGTGTTTTCTAGTTCCATCCATTTGCATGAAAATTTCAAGATGCCATTTTTTTTACCACTGAGTAGTACTCTAATATGTAAATGTGCCACATTTTTTAAAATCCATTCTTCAGTTGAGGGGCATCTAGGTTGTTTCCAGATTCTGGCTATTACAAATAATGCTGCTATGAACATAGTTGAACAGATGCCTTTGTAGCATGATTGAGTTTCTTTTGGGTATATGCCCAAGAGTGGTATTGCTGGATCCTGAGGTAGGTTGATTTCCAATTTTCTGAGAAACTGCCATACTGATTTCCAAAGTGGTTGTACAAGTTTGCATTCCTACCAGAAATGGAGGAGTGTTCCCCTTACTCCACATCCTCTCCAGCATAAGCTATCATTGGTGTTGAGTCTTGAATGGTTTGCTTTGCCTGTTTGATTGTTTTTTCTTGGGTTTCTTTGAGGGATTTATTAATTTCTTCCAATTTTTGTTTGTTTTTTCCTTCATTTCTTTAAGGTAGTTTTTCATTTCCTCTTTAAAGGTCTCTATCATTTTTATAAGGTTACGTTTAAAATCATTTTCTTCTGTTTCTTCTGGATTAGGATGATCAAGTCTTCTTCTTGTATGACCATTGGGTTCTGATGTTACCATGTTGTTTTTTAGGTTATTGGATGAGTTCTTATATTGGCTCCTACCCATCTCTTCTTACAATTGATGCCAGCAGTGTCTTTGTGTCTTGGTTCAACTTTTGCAGTGGCTGTCTGTGTCTTTGGGAACTGTTCTTAGTCTGCTCTGTACTGTCACTGTCTGTGTCTTAGGGGACTATTGAGGTCTGTCTTAGCCTGCTCTCTTGATCTGCTCTCCTGGTTTGCTTTCTTGGTCCACTCTGTGCAGTCACAGCTTGTGCTTTAGATTTCCTCTCTTGGTCCTCTCTTATAGTCTTCTCTATATAGTTGCAGATTGTGTTTCAGTATTCCTCTAAGGTTGTGCACCAGGGTTGTTGGAGGGTTTGGAGGTGGAGTGGGTCTGATGGATGTGGTGGGGTTGTTGGAGCAGCCTACCTACAGGAAACTCTCTTGCTGCATTGCGAGGAGACTTCTTGTTCATCCCATCTGCCCAGAACAGCAAAGTTTCAGCACATCTACATCCGGCTGTGGATCCATTGCATCTTTCTGACTCTGCCTTTCTTCCTCCCAGCATACAGCCTACCTTTCCCCATCTAGTTCTGTTCTTTCCTGCCATAGGCTCAAAGCAGTTCTACATTCATTATCCAATGAAAGCAACACATGGACAGAAGGACCTCCCACACCATTTCCCCTTTTCTGTTTAAACAAAAAGGAAGGCTTTAACTTTGACATAGTAAAATTACATATATCAAAACAGTTATCAAGCAAGAATTACAGTTACATTATTTATGTCTACTTTATTTTATATCATAACTAAGGAAAACTATAACTATAACTATAAATTCTTCAACTCCATCAAAGACTCCAGAAGGATATTACCTAAGTAAACAGGAAGTGCATTGTAAGCAACTTCCAAAACTCTAGAATTGACAGAGACATCTCACTACCTGGACAGTCATCCAAAGTTCCTCTGTACCGTTGGGCTATCCATTTTCAGCCTACAGGCCTATAGTGTCCAGAAGACTTTTCCATGAAGCAGGAAATTTCAAAGACAGTTCTGCCTATATTGGCAGTTTGCCAGTCATTTTCTTTTGTGTCCTGTAGAATGTCTTGCAGACTCTTTCATGAAGCAGGAACCCTGATAGATCATCTCACTTTTAGGCAAGTTCAGCAGTCATTTTTCTGCGGGTCTTGCATGTCCAGTGAAGCAGTCCAGGCAAGAGCAGTTTCTTGCCCAAATGGCTAACCAATTCCATAAGGAGCCTCTTCGATGCCCATCTTCCTCTTGAAGTGGCTTGGTGCTGCCAGGTGCAGATGTTTCCCACTGTCATGAAAAGTCCTAAGTTCTTAAAACATTTAAATGCCATATTCTGAAGGTCTCTGAATGAGGAATTCAATTCTTTGAAGAATACCTAACTGAAACATATCTCTATATATTTAGAAAACATAACTAACATGACTACAATCTTGACTATTATAGATGACTATCTATTAACCTACATTTCTTAATTATACATTATATTTTTAATTTTATATTTATTTATTTATACAGTATCCTGCCTGTAGGCCAGAAGAGGACACCAGATCTCATTATAGGTGGTTGTGAGCCACCACATGGTTGCTGGGAATTGAACTCAGGACCTCTGGAAGAGCAGTCAGTGCTGTTAACTGCTGAGCCATCTCTCTAGCTCGGCATCACATTTTTGAATGAACTACAGAAACACAATACCTTAAACAAGAGCAGAAATATACATATAACAAGATAGACTTTAAAATTGTTATCAACAAACCAGATCTATACTAAAGCAAATTATTCATCTCTACAACATATCCCCATTTAAATATAAACAAACAATTATAAATAATATTTGAGAATATGGGTGTAGTTTTGTCCATACTGCTTACTGCTGTTTGGGGTGTTGTTATTTCATGGTGTATCCTGTGTGCTAGGTTCATCTCAGTCAGCAGTTGGGCGAAGTAATTTTTTGAGGGTGTTTACTGTGACCTTTCAGGAGGCTTGGTCCATGAAACCATATTCTCCTGGAAGCAATCCACAGGTTCTCATCTTCAGTGAAAACAAAAGAAGAGCCTCTTTTCCCAAGCAACATGTTCTTAGACCCAAATTCTGAAATAAAGATATCTTTATAATATACATGCTGGTTTAGCTTAGCATCCCATACAATGAAATGTCTCTCTGTACTTAGCTACTTCGCAGTCAAAAAATTCAAAGAAAACACAATAATATACATAATCCAGACTCTTTGTGAATTTTCCATTTTTATGTGGCTTATTTTTCATTGCTCCTTTTAATCTATGACTATCTGTATTCTGTCTCTTTAAAGACATTTTAAAAATGATTTACTTATTTTTCAACTCTCTATACTCTTTTTCTTTTCTCTCCCAAGCCTGCATACATTTATCCAACACTGTGACCCACTAAGAGTTCTTTTATGTCTGAATCTGTCTTATTGTGAATCAGTAATTCTTTACTGTCCAGGAGCACTTCTTAAAATGCTAAGTGTTTCTTAAAATCTTAAGTTGCACCATTAGTAGGGATAATATGGTACTACCTGTTTGCTTGCCCAGTATAAAACTGAAGCTGCGCTGTTACTGTGATACATATGGTAGTTCCTGCTTGGTGCTCTGCACAGTTCAGCATGGCAGAGATGCTTGTGCCCTGAGCCACTAGTGCCTCTGAGCTGTGCACTCCACCCCACTTTCAGGCACACAGCGAGTCCACAATGTCTAAAACACTCTCCACTGCTCAAGAATTTCATTCCACAAATTCAGGAGACCAGAATTTTACCCTCCTAACTCCTGTGAGAGAGGTAAAGCCTCCTTGAAACTCAAAGACACCCCAATATTTTTGTGTCATTGCTTCCTTACTTAAGAAATCCAGCTAATAAATGGAAAAAAATGATGGGATTAGACAATTACCCTTTGTCAATCATAATAATCCATTCAGGTGGGAATCATCAAAGACATTAATGCTACTGAATGGACATTTGAGGAGTAGCAGATAGCTACATAATCTTGCATTGGTTCTCTATAAGGTACATGTTTATTCCAAAAAAAAATACTGTAACAATGAATCAATTGGAAGTTCTTTTATTTTTTAGAGACAGGGCTTCACTATGTAGCTCTGGCTAGCCTAGAACTCCCTATGAGGACCAGCCTGGCCTTGAACTCATAGAATTTTGGTGGTAAAGACATTAGCCACAACAGCTAACTAGAAGATCAACAAAAATTTTATTTACTTTTATTTATGTGTAAGTGAAACTGTGTGAGTTTATATGCATCCTGTTCATGCAGGTCACCAGTGGAAGCCAGAAGAGGGCTCCGATCCCCTGAAACTGGAGTTATTACCACATGAGTGGTGGAAACTGAACTCAAGCCCTCTTTCTGCAAGAGTAGCAAAGGCTTTTAACCACTGCACCATCTCTTTGGTCTTCCCAAAAGATGCTCCTTTATGCCCACAATTGATATTAACACTATCAGTAACAGGGTAAAGTGACAGCGTATACATCTTGGTTAGATGTCCTGAGAAGAGCCACTACTGTCACATCTTACTAGAAGTGGATAATCCAAATCCTCCTCAAATTAAGTACAACTTATAATGTATCTGGCCTGCATTTCTTTTTTTTTTTCCCCAAGACAGGATTTCTCTGTGTAGCTTTGGAGCCTATCCTGGAACTCGCTCTGTAGACCAGGCTAGCCTTGATCTCATAGATATCCGCTTGCCTCTCCCTCCGGAAGCTGGGATTAAAGGTGTGCACCACCACCACTAGGCTTTGGTCTGGATTCTTAAAAAGTATCAATGTCTTGAAGTGCGTACACACATTCACATAAAACTGAAGGGGGTTTGTGCATCTGTAAATACTGGATGATCCAACAGTGCAAGGCCATGCTTGAGCTTGGGTGTTCTCTGATAGAGCTGATATTACTGGGACCTTGGTGAAATATAAATAAGCTTTGAGGACTAGATAAGAACATTGGATTTATGTTAATTTCTTGATTTTTTCAATTAAAATGTGGTTATAAGATTAATTTAAAAAATTAGTAGCGTGCGTGCATACGCACGTGTGTATGTGTGTGTGTGTTTCTATATGCAGCTGCTCCTGGAGGCCAGAAGAGGCTGTCCGATCTCCTGAACCTGGAGTTACAGGTTATTGTGGGGCGCTTGACATAGATTTTAGGGACAAAATGCTTGTCCTCTGCAAGAGCAGTATTTGATCTTAACCACTGAGCCATCTCTCTAGCCCTGATATGTATATTTATTTTGAGACTGGTTTTCACATAGCCCAGGATGGCCTTTAATTTGTTACATAGCTGAGGATGACCTAGAACTCCTGATCTACTGCCTACCCTTAAAAGAATGTATCATTGCCAAGCCGGACTCTCTAAATGTGGCTGCCAATGGGGACGGACTGAGAAGCCATTGATAATGGCACGGGGACCTCTCTCTTCTGCATGTAATGGCTTTTTGGGACCCTAGTTTACATGGACGCACACCTTCCTAGGCTGGGATGGAGGGGGAAGGGCCTTGGACTTCCCACAGGGCAAGGTACCCTGCCCTCTCTTAAGGATGGAAGGGGAGGAAGGAGAGTTAGTGGGGGAGAGGGAGGGGAATGGGAGAAGGCAAGGAAGTGTCAATTTTTGAATGGGAAAATAAAAAAAATGTATCACTGTGCTTGGCAAGAAAAAAAATTACATTTACTTATTTATTTACTTACTAATTTTGTGCTTGGGTTTGGAGGGCATGTTCCACTGTTAATTTGGCTCTTGTAATTGGCTTGAGGGTGAGTGGTTAGGCCTGGCTTATTAGGCTGCCAGGGCACAGGCTCTGGCCTTAACTAGCCCCAACAAAAGCATGTTCATTTGGCCCCATCTTCCTCACAACTGTGTTGGGGCCGGTTCTAGTTTGTGTTCTATTGCTGTGATAAAACACTGACCTAAACCACTTCAGCAAGGAGGTTTATTTGGTTTACATGTCCTGGCCACAGTCCATCATTAAGGGAAGCCAAGACAGGAACTCAAGAAGGGAAGAAACGTGGATGCAGAAACTGAAGCAGAGGCCATGGGGGAACACTGCTTACTGGCTTACTCTCCTTGGCTTGTTCAGCCTGTTTTCTTTTACAACCCAGGACCATTTGCCTAAGGGAAGAACTGCCTATGTGAGCTTGCCCCCCCCCATAATTAGTCAAGATAATGCTCTCCAGATTTGCATATAGGCCAATCTGATGTAGGCAGTTTATCAATTGAGGATCTCTCTTCCCTTATGAAACAATCATGTATCAAGTTGGTGGAAAAGTACCAAGCACAGGGCCGTTCATTTATGCGATGATTCTTCCTAAAGCCTGTGATGAGGACAGGAGATAGAAGTCAGCCCAGCAGCTTAGGGTAGAGGATCCTGAAAATGAACAGTTTTTCCTTTACTAAAAGCCATAAATGTCCTTGACTGGCAGCTTTGTCTTTGTTAGAGGCCTTGGATGCCATAATGTTGGTTCTTCTCTGGCTGGAGGTGGGGAATGCCAGATTGGGGGAGGGTTATTTTTTCTTATCTCTTTTCTCCTAAAGGAATGCTCCTGCCTGGAAACTATTTGTGAGGATCTGAGGGAAATAGAGAGGCACCTGGACACCTTAGGAATAAACATTGGACTGACTGGTGAATCCTCCCCTCTGAGCCTCTATCTAATCAAACTTTATTAACTCCATGGCAGTGACCCTCAATGCTATCCCATTCCTGGGGTCTATTGTGCTAGTTAGGAACTTTGCCTTCTTTCTCTTAAGTGCCACCAAGGAATCTATAATAAGTTTCTTTTTAAAACTCACCCTCTGTGATCTGTGAATTTTAATCTTTGAATATGTGAGACAAGCCTTTGGATGCTACTGACTCAGTGGATGCTTCACCTGAACATGAGAGTTTAGCAGCCTAACAACTCCTGAGTTAAAGCCCACTCAATAGCTGAGAAAGATTCTGTTGCTCTTACAGACCACTCAAAATTTACCACATCACCTGTAGAGGCCCATGAGCTGGGGGCTACTGAGGACATATGGAGAAACAGATTCCTTTCTTATTTGGGGTTTTGTGCAGTGTTGCAGGAGAGACACCCCTCTATCCTTTGCACAGTGTAATTGGAGCTTCAGTGTTCTTTTATGAAAACAGAGTATCTATGGAAAACACAGCTCTCACCTCAAAATGAGTAAGAGATTGTTCTGAGCCAAATATGAGGGACCATGACCTAGGAAGAGGGATACATATTGACTGGAGTAACATGGAAGTAACTACATGAATTTTTCTTCAGTTACAGAACAAAAGAAAGTCATGAATCAAGGCATTTGTCAACTTTATATGTGAAAACGGGTTCCTCAAAGCATGAGATTGTGATGTAGGTCTCAGGTGCTGCTGAAATGACGCAGGTAATGCCATCCTGCCCTGAGTCCATTTTGCATTTGCTTTGACAGTTCTCTACTTCCCTCCCCCTAATGGTTACGTCTGCCTTGGCAACACATTTGAGATTTCCATGACCTTGATTGTGGTCCATATATATTAACAAAAATTGGCAAGTTGTGTCTAAAATAGTTATCATGGTCTGCTAGGAATGGACATTTGGAGGTTACTCTGACCCTCATTTAACTCCATGTATTTTCATTGTGTTTGCCTTTAAAAACTCTGTCTCCCTGAACTTGGACACCACGATGTTTTTTGGAGCCCTGCTCTTGCTCTTGCCATCCACAAAAAGAACTTGAAATTTTTAGTTGGCTTTATCAGCTTGGTTGTCAACAACTAATTCGAGTGGAATGTGTCCTGCTTGATTCCAGCGCCCCACGTCTTTCCTCCACCGTCAGTAGAGGGAGCAGCTGAGCCATTTTCAGCGTGCTTTCTGATCTTGAATTGCTTACTATAAAGCTAAAAAAACTGCAGTTTCCTGGACAGACACCTCATATCATTTTGCATTATTTTCACACAAAGAAATCTCCAGGAACAAATGTCAGTCTCTCAGATAAAATTAATATGCAAAAGAATTTCTTGAGTATTTGAGTCTCTGTATGAGCAGTGTGGTGAGATTTCCTGGGATTTGCCTGTGTCTTCCTTAGCTTCTTTCTGGACAGTCTGGACTCCATCCTGTTTGACCTTGAGTCTTTCTCATGAGGCTCAGTCATCTGCAAACGAAAGTTAAAAGTATGAAGTGAAGGGGTAAATAGCCCACTAGGGCACTGAGCCTACTTTTACCTCCTCTTTGAGGCTAATTTCTAACTTAAAAACTGGGTAGTGTTGGCTGTTCCGATTGACTCTGGAGGTTTAACTACCCAGTACTGTTATCAGAAGAAACTGGGAAGCAGACACTGGCAAAGGGTGTAGCCCTGCCCAAGGTGGGTAGCATGCTCTGGGTGGAACTGGTGGCACAAGCTTTAATCCTAGCACTTGGGAGGCAGAGCAGGCAGATCTCTGTGAGTTCCAGGTCAGGCAGAGTTATATAGTGAGACTCTCTTAATACATACATTCATACATAAAATTGATGTAGTCGACCCTCTCCTTCATCTTCATACCCTGGCCCACAACTCTGGCAGAAGCCTATTGCACTACTGGTCTTACTGAAATTAGGACTTGCTAGTCACAGGGAATTCAGGCCAGAAGACCAGAAAGAAAATGAAAACCAAGGGAAAAAACATCCATTCAACAAAGATAAACTCAGAAACTGGCAATAAAACTCAGATGCCTAGAAGTCAGCATAAAAACACAATTGTGTTAGTTTACAGAATATCAGTTATAACTAGACCAAAACGAGGAAAAAAAACCCATGCCCCCTCACCATATAATAATCACAACACTAAAGAAAGAAAGAAAGAGGTCAGGTGGTGGGGGTGCAAGTCATTAATAACAGCACTTGGGAGGCATAGGCAGGTAGATCTCTGTGAGTTCAGGCCAGCCTGGTCTACAGAGCTAGTTACAGGACAGCTAAGGCTTGTTACAGAGAAACCTTGTCTTGAAAAACAAAACAAAACAAAGTAATAAAAAAAGAAAGAATACAAGAACTACAAAGGAAAAAGTTTATGTAACATTTAAAGGTAGACCTGTCAGAATTATACTCAACTTCTCAATGAAAACTGACGTGGGATGTGCTTCTGTATATGCGTTACTTTTATTAGTTGATAAATGCAGCTGTTTTGGCCAATGGCTTAGCAGAGTAAAGATCCAAACAAAGATATATAGGGAGAGTAGATGGAGTCAGAGATATGCCATGTAATGGCCAAAAGAGAAAGACGCCAGACTTTAATAGTAGACCACAGCCTTGTGGTGATACATAGAAATAATAGAAATGTAAGAGCTAGTTAGGAATACATCTAAGCCATTGGCCAAATAGTGTTGTAATTAATATAGTTTCTATGTGATTATTTGGGTCCAGGGGTAGGGAAACGAATAGGCAATCTCCATTTACAAAATGGCACCAATGTGGGCCAACTACATCCACATAAAACCTGAGAGAGCTTGGGAAGGAATTCTAGACACAAAAGAACAGTTAAGCATGGCTTCTTGGTAGCAGCATTTTCTTGGGTGGACTCTGCTTGCTAGATGCAAGCAGAGGCATGATTCCCTTAAGAGAAGGCTTCCTGACTCAGCATAGCAGCAAAAACTGCATGGCTCCTTTAAGAGACAGCTTCCTGGCTCCTGCTGGTGGCACAGATGACTCTGGCTCTTTCAGGAGGTCCTACTACAAAGCACTTACTGGGTTTGTGAGCAGCATGCAACATGTTGCTTAATGTCTGCAACATAGACCCACTGCATTCCTGGAGCTGGGGCAATGAACATGGCTCCCAGAGCGGGTAGTAAATGTACCTCTGCCATATTAAAAAGCTAAAAGAAGTGGAACCAGCATTCAGGGCTGCTGTGACCACACTGCTTACCATTTTAAAACACTCCTTGTCAGAAAAAAATTTCATATACACAATAGGACAGATTCAGACATAAAATACCTGTAAACAAGACACTTTAAAAAGTATACGTGAGCTTGGGAGAGAGAAGAAAGAATATAGACAGTTATAAAAAAAGTAAATAGTTTAAAAAAATAAAGTCTGTAAAGAGACAGTAAATGTAATATAAAAAAGCCTTGTGAAGATAGAAAATACAAAGAGTGCATGGATTATGCATATTTTGTGTTTCTTGACTGTGAGAGACATTTGATTCTGGCAGCTGCTAACCTAAATTAACATATATATTTTAAAGGTATTTTGACTTCGAAATTTGAGTCTAAGGATATATTATTTTGGAAAAGAGGTTATCCTTTTGTTTCCACAGAAGATGAGATTCCAGGCTAATGTGGTTTGATGGAACAAGACCCCCAAAAGATATCCATGAACCCTAAAAATACTTCACCTAACAAATAACAGGAAGCAGTTTGACAAAAACAATGCCCAAATCCCCAAAATGATTGCTTACAAATGTTTGTTTTTATTTAAAGGTGAATATGATACAGAAATGAATATTTACGTTGGTATGGACTTTGATTTATTGATACAAATTTAAGGTCAATTTTGTTATATGTATATTTCTAATCCTGTTCAATGTATTATGTTTATATAGCTCATTTAAAATGTTAAGTACAATTAAAAATTATGGTTTAATAGATGGTCTTCTATAATAGTCAAACTTGTAGTCATTTTAGTTAGGTTTTCTAGATGTACAGAGATATATTTCAGTTAGATAATCTTCAACAGTTCAAAGTCTTACAGAATATGGCATTTAAAATGTTTTAAGAACTTAGACTTTTCTCAACAGTGGGACATGTCTGCTTCTGGTAGCACCAATTACTTCAGAGAGGTTGATAGGCTTGAAGAAACTCATTATGGAATTTGTTTTCAGTGTAGTAAGGCTAGCCATTTGGGCAAGAAACTGCTCTTGCCTGGACTGCTTGATGGTATGCTATATAAAGTGAACATGCAGGATCCACAAAAAAGACTGTTTATCTTGCCAAAAGAAAGTGAAAAAGCCCTTCAGAGTTCCTGCTTCATGAAAGAGTCTGCCAGACACTCTGCAGGACACAGAAGACAGTGACTGATGAACTGCCAATATAGGCAAAAAGTCTATCAAATTTCCTGCTTCTTGGAAAAGTCTGACAGATATTATCGGCCTGTAAGCTGAAGATGAATGCCCTAAAGTTACAAAAGAATTTTGGTAGTTTCTTACAATGCACTTCCTGTTTACTTAGGTAATATTATATCCTTCTGGGATCTTTGATGGAGTTTAAGAATAGATAGTTATAATTATAGTTTTCCTTAGTTTTGATAAAAGATAAATTAGATATAAAACTTTAGTTTCATAAAGATAGGATAGATGATAGAGTATTTTCCTTAATTTGCCAAATGTAAATGTAACTGTAATTCTTGTTTGACACCTATTTTGTTATGTGCAATTTTACTATGATAAAGTTAATACTTTCCCCCTTTTTTTGGTTTTGTGAGACAGGGTTTCTCTGTGTAACAGCTTAAGCTGTCCTGGAACTAGCTCTGTAGACCAGACTGGCCTTGAAAATACCATCCTTTTCATTTAGATAGAAAAGGGAAGATGATGTGTGATGTCTTTCTGTATATGTGTTACTTTTATTGGCTGGTGAATAAAGCTGTTTTGGCTAATGACTTAGCAGAGTAAAGCCAGGTGAGAAATCCAAACAGAGATATATAGAGAGAGTAGGCAGAGTCAGAGATATGCCATGTAGCTGCCAAAGGAGAAAGACACTGGAATCTTACTTGTAGGCCACAGCCTTGTGGTGGTACACAGATTAATAGAAATGGGTTAATTTAAGATGTGAGTTCTAGTTAGGAATACACTTAAGCCATTGGCCAAAGAGTGTTATAATTAATACAGTTTTTGTGTGATTATTCGGGTTTGGGTGGCAAAGAAACTAAAGTGCAGTCTCTGCTTACAGGAAACTCTGAAAGCCAGAAGGTCCTAAAGCAATCTGCAGATACTAAGAACCCACGGGAGCCAGCCAAGACCAATGTAACTAGCAAAGCTCTCAATCATCATAGATGGAGAAAACAAGATATTCCATGACAAAATCAGATTTAAATAATACCTATCCATAAATCCAGCCCTGCAGAAAGTATTAGAAGGAAAACTCCAACCCAAGGAAGTTAGCTGCACCCACAAAAACACAGGCAATAAATAACCTCACAGCAGCAAACCCCAAAGAAGTAAAATACACAAACACTACCACCACTACCAACAAAACCAAATATAACAGGAATTAACAATCACTGGTCATTAATATTTCTAATATCAATGGCCTCAATTCACCTGTAAAAAGACACAGTCTATTAGAGTGGATACAGGAACAAGACCCATCCTTCTGATGCATACAAGAAACACATCTCAACCTCAAAGACAGACATTACCTCAGAGTAAAGGGTTGGGAAAGGATTTTTCAAGCAAATATACCTAAGAAACAAGCACACAACTAAGAAAGAGAATTACAGATTGATCTCTCTCATGAACATTGATGCAAAATACTGGCAAACAGAATCCAAGAACACATCAAAAAGTCATTCACCATGATCAAGTAGGCTTCATCCTAGAGATGCAGGGATAGTTCAAGATATGAATATGTGTCAATGTAATCCAGCATATAAATAAATTGAAAGGAAAAAACTGAAAGAAAAAAATCCCACATGATCATCTCATTAGATGCCCAAAATGCCTTTGACAAAATCTAATACCCTCTCATGATAAAGGTATTGGAGAGACCAGGGATACAAGGAACATACCTAAACATAATAAAAGCAATATACAACAACAAATAGCCAACATCAAACTAAAGGGAGAGAAACTCAAAGTGATTCAGTAAAATCAGGAACAGGACAGGGCTATCCACTCTCTCTCCATATCTATTCAATATAGTACTAAAAGTTCTAGCTAGAGCAATAAGACAACAAAAAGAGACCAAGGGGATACATATTGGAAGGGAAGAAGTCAAACTTTCACTATTTGCAGATGATATAAAAGTATACATAAGTGATCCCAAAAATCCTACCAGGGAACTTCTACAGCTGATGAACACCTTAAATGATATGGCAGGATACAAGATTAACTCCAAAAAAATATGGTAGCCTTCTTCTATACAAATGATAAATGGGCTGAGAAAGAAATCAGAGAAACATGATCCTTTACAATAGCCACAAATTAGTGTAAAATATCTTGGGGGTAACTTAACCAAAAAAGTGAAAGACCTATATGACAAGAACTTTAAGTCTTTGAAGAAAGAAATTGAAGAAAATATTAGAAAATGGAAAGCTCTCCTATGCTCTTACATAGGTAGGATTAACATAGTAAAAATGGCAATTTTACCAAAAGCAATCTACAGATTCAGTGCAAAATCCCAATATAATTTTTTATGGATCTCAAAAGAACAATAATCAACTTCATATGGAAAAACAAACAAACAAACAAACAAAAAAACCCAGGATAGTCAAAATAATTCTGTAAAATAAAGGAACTTCTAGAGGCATCACCATCCCTGGCTTCAAACTCTATTGTAGATCTACAGTAATAAAACAGCTTGATTTATGTCAAAACATAAAAACAGACACATGGATCAATGGAATCTAATTGAAGACTGTGATACTAATCCACATATGTTTGACCACCTAATTTTTGACAAAGAAGTCAAAAGTACACAATGGAAAAGAGAAAGCATTGTTAACAAATAGTACTGGTATAACTGGATGTCAACATGTAGAAGAATACAAATAGATTCATATCTATTTTCATGCTCAGAACTCAAGTCCAAGTGCATCAAAGACCTCAACATAAATCCAGTTACATTGAACCTGATAGAAGAGTAAGTGGGAAGTAGCCTTGAATGCATGGACCCAGGAGACCACTTCCTAAATATAACATAGGTAACATGGATACTGGGAGCAACAGTCAATAAATGGGACCTCCTGAAACTGAGAAGCTTCTGTAAGGCAATGGATATGACCAATAATATAAAACCCCACATCTGACAGAGGGTTGACCTTCAAAATATATAAAGAACTTAAGAAAGTAGACACCAAAATACTAAATAATCCAATTCAAAAATGGGGTACAGATCTAAACAGAGATTTCTCAATGGAAGAAATTTAAATGGCCAAAAGACATTTAAGGAATTGCTCAACATCCTTAGACATTAGGGAAATGCAAATCAAAATGACTCTGAGATACCATTTTACACTTATCAGAATGACTAAATAAAAAACTCTGGTGGCGGTTTATGTTGAAGAGGATGTGGAGTAAGGGGAACACTCCTCCATTGCTGGTTGGAGTTAAAACTTGTAAAGTCACTTGGAAACCAATATGGCGGTTTCTCAGAAAGTTGGGTATCAATATATCTTAAGATACAGCAATATTATTTTTGGGTTATATACCCAAAGGATGCACCATAAGGACATTTATTCAACTATGTTCATAGAAGCATTATTTGTAATAGTCAGAAACTGGACACAATCTAAAAATCTCTCAACCAAAGAATGGATAAAGAAAATGTAGCATATTTACACGATGGAGTATGACTCAGTGGTAAAAAAAATGATATCATGAAATTTGTAGGCAAATTGATGGAACTAGAAATCAACCTGAGTGAGGTAACACAGACCCAAAAAGACAAGCACGGTGTGTATTCACTCAGAAGCGGATATTAGATGTAAAGCAAAGGACAACCATGCTATAATCCACAATCCCAGAGAAGCCAGGTAAAAAGGGGGACCTAAGAGGACACACATGAAGAGCCCCAGGATGGAAAATAGTTAAGATCTCCTGGGTAAACTGGGAGAGCGGGTAGAAAAGAGAGGATGGGGGATGGGAACATGAGGTATCAAGAAGAATGAGTTGGGGGAGGCTTAGAGAGGGAGAGTGATGAAAGAGATTCCTTTTTTTTTTTTTAAAGATTTACTTATTATGTTTACAGTTTCCTGCCTCTATGCTGAAAGGCCAGAAGAGTGCTCCAGATCTCATTACAGATGGTTGTGAGACACAATATGGTTGCTGGGAATTGAACTCAGGACTTCTGGAAGAGCAGTCAGTACCCTTAATTGCTGAGCCATCTCTTCAGTCCCAAAAGAGATAGAGGGTGCCATTATGGGGTTAGGGAGAAACCTTGTGTTAGAGAAATTCTCAGGAATCCACAAGGATGACCCCAGCTAAGAATTCTAGCAATAGTGGAAAGGGTCTGAAGGGGCCTTCCCCTTTAATCAGATTAATAACTACCCTAGTTGTCATCATAAAACCTACATCCAGTAACTGATGGAAGCAGATGCAGTGACCCACTCCTGGAGTTCACTTGAAGAGAGGGAAGAGGGATTATATGAACAAGGGGGTTTAAGAACATGATTGGGAAAACCACAGAGACAGCTGACCTGACCTAGCAGGAGGTCACTGACAGCTGGAAATCTGCATGGGAGAGAACTAGATCCTCTGAATGTGCATGACAGTTATGTAGCTTGATCTGTTGCGGGGATCCAGCAGTGGCACCAGTACCTTTCCCAGGTGCATGAACTGGTTTTTTGGAGCCCATTCCCTATGGTGGGTTACCTTGTTCAGCCTTGATATGGTGGGGAGGGGCTTGGTCCTGCCTCAAGTTGGTATGCCAGACTTCCCAAGGAAGGCCTTAACCCCTCTGAGGAATGGAAGGAGGTAGGTGGGAAGCAAGAGAAAGGGAGGGAGGGCGAACTTGTATTTGTATGTAAAATGAAAAGTAAATTTTTTTAAATAAAAATTTTTAATAAAAGGAAAAAAATCAAAAACAAAAGTAAGCAATAATAACTGGGTGGGGGTGGCACATGTCTTTAATCTCAGCACTTGGATGGCAGAGGCAGGCAGGTTTCAGTGAATTTGAGGCCAACCTGGTCTACAGAGTGAATTCCAGGACAGCCCAGACGATTTCATAGGGGAACCCTGTTTTGAAAAGAAAAAGAAAGAAAGAAAGAAAGAAAGAAAAAGCAATAAAATATTTGCAAACCAAATCCAAGAACACATCAAAAAGATCATCCAGCTTGATCAAGTAGGTTTCATCTCAGAGATGTAGAGATGATTCAACATACAAAAAATCTGTCAATGTAATCCACCATATAAATCAAATGAAAGAAAAAAACCCATGTGATCATCTCATTAGATGCTGAAAAAGACTTTGACAAAATCTAACACCCCTTCATGATAAAACTCTTGGGTATATCAGGGATACAAGGAACATACCTAAAGACAATAAAGGCAGTTTACAGCAAGTTCATGACCAACATTAACTAAAATGGAGAAACACTCAAAGCAATTTTACTAAAATCAGGAACAAGACAAGGCTGTCCACTCTCTCCATATCTATTCAATATAGTACTTGAAGTTCTAGGTAGAGCAATAAGACAACTAAAGGAGATCAAGGGGATAAAAATTTGAAAGGAAGAAGTCAAAGTTTCTTTATTTGTAGATGACATGATAGTATACATAATTGACCATAAAAATGCCATCAGGGAACTCCTACAGCTGATAAATACCTTCAGTTATAATGGCTGGATACAAGATAAACTAAAAAACAAACAGTAGCCATTTTATATACAAACAATAAATGAACTGAGAAAGAAGTCAGGAAAAAACACCCTTCACAGTAGCCTTAAATATTATAAAATATTTTGTGTTAACTCTAGCCAAGCAAGTAAAAGACTTTTAGGATAAAAACATCAAGTCTTTCAAAAAAAAAAAAGATATCAGAAGATGAAAAGACCTTCCACACTCATGAATTGATAGGATTAACATAGTAAAAATGGCCACCTTATCAAAAGCAACCTATAGATTTAGCTCAATCTCCATCAAAATTCCAACAGAATTCTTTACAGAGCTTTAAGGAACAATACTCAACTTCACATGAAAAATAAAAACCCGGAATAGCTGAAACAATCCTGTACAATAAAAGAGCTTCTGGAGGTTATCACCATCCCTTATCTCAAGCTCTACTGCAGAGATATAGTGATAAAAACTGCACAATATTGCTATAAAAACAGACAGGTGGATCAATGGGATTGAATTGAAGACCCAGACATAAATCCACATACCTACAGACATCAGATATTTGACAAAGAAGCCAGAATTATACTATGTAAAAAAGAAAGCATCTTCATCAAACGGTGCTGCTCTAACTGGATGTTTGCATGTAGAAGAAGGCAAATAGAGCCATATCTGTTATCCCCCACAAAACTCAAATCCAAATAGATTAAAGACCTCAGCATAAAACCAGAAACACTGAATCTAATAGAAGAGATAGTGGGGAATAGCCTTGGTTGCATTGGCACAGGAGATAGCTTCTTGAACATCAACAGCCCAGGTACTTGTGGGGACTCACAATTGTAAGTCCGTTCCCCCTTGACTGGATGTCAAAGAGTTTGAGCTTATTTTTGCTCTTTCAAAGTTGTTGACAACTGGTATGTCTACACATCCTCACCTAAAGTGTGGTGACTTGGTGCTTTGAACATTAGGATGACCCATACAGGTGGATCTACTCCTCCCTGACCAAAGGTCAGAGAATTCAATCATATTCCTGCTCCTTTGTTTTTAAACAGAAGGTTTGACAGGATACTTGGTCTAGAGTGTGCTCACTGCATATCCTGCCCCAAACTTCAATGCTTTACTCAGGAAATAATGGTTTGATGTCTCAAGTAGTGAAGCAAGTAACTATTTAGCTTGTCCTTTGTGTTATGTTTAAGTAGTCTTTTGTCTTCTTCCCTCCCTTTTGTGTTGGGGTATAAATGCATATGAAAATTAAACACAGGTGAATTTGGTATAAAAACACTGAGTTGTCCTCCTGGTGCTATCCTGCGTCTCTGTGTTTCTTTCATATCTCTGTTCCTCCTACTAACATTTCTAATCCACATGCTCCTACCCTGGAACATACAAACCCATTGTGGCTGGACTGTGGCAGAAGTTATCCCAAAAGGTGGCTTACAATAGGCACTAAGATCAACAATTAATAAATGAGACCTTATGAAACTAAAAAACTTCTGTAAATCAAAGGACACTGTCAATAAGACAAAATGGTAGCCTACAGAATGGGAAAAGATTTTCACCAACTCCACATATGACAGAAAGTTAATTTCTAAAATATATAAAGAACTCAAGAAACTACACATCAACAAACCAGGTAATCCAATTAAAAAATGGGGTACAGATCTAAACAGAGAATTCTCAGTAAAGGAATCTCAAATGACTGAGAAACACTTAAAGAAGTGTTCAGTACCCTTAGCCACCAGGGGAATGCAAATCAAAATGACCTGAGACTCCACTTTACACCTGTCAGAATGGCTAAGATCAAAAACACAAGTGACAGCTCATGCTGGAGAGGATGTGGAGCAAGGGGAACATTCTTCTGTTGCTGGTGGGAACACAAACTTGTATAGCCACTTTAGAAATCAATATGGTAGTTTTTCAGAAAATTGGGAATCGATCTACCTCAAGACCCAGCTATACTATCTATCCAAATGATGCTTCATGCTACCTGAAGGACACTTGCTCAGTCATGTTTATTTAGTCTTATTCATAATAGCCAGAAACTGGAAACAACCCAGATATCCCTCAACTAACGAATGGATAAAGAAAATATGACACAATGGAATATTGCTCAACTGCCAAAAAAAGCATCATGAAATCTTCAAGCAAATGGATGGAACTAGAAAAGATCATCCTGAGTCAGGTAACCCAGACCCAGAAAGACAAACATGGTATGTACTCACTTATAAGTGGATATTAGCTGTAATGCAAAGGATAATCATACTACAATCCTCAGACCCAGGAAGGCTAAGTCACAAAAAGGGCTTAAGGGGACGGGAGTTGCATGGATCTCCCTGGGAAGGAGAAATAGAATAGATACCATGGGTAGACTGGGGTGGGTAATGGCAGGAATAGGGGGGATCAGATGGAGGGAGGATGGAAGGAGGATGGAGGGAGAATGGAGGGAAAGAGTACTGGTAGACAACTGGAATAGGGCACATCTCAGGGATGAGTTAGAAACCTAGTGCAATAGAAACTCCCAGGAATCTATGAGGGTGACCCCTGGCTAAGAGTCCTAACAATGGGGGATGTGGAGCCCAAATGGCCCATCTCTTGTAAACATGCAAGACTTCCAATGGAGGGATTGGGACACCAACCCAACCACAAAACCTTCAACCTACGATTTGTCTAGTCTATAAGATGTGCTGGGGTAAAGATGATATAGAAACTGTGGGAGTGGCCAAACAATGACTGGTCCTCTTTGAAACCCATGCTAGGAGTGGAAGCCCACCCCTGACACTGCCTGAAAGGTCAGGAACTCAGCCTAATTAGTAAGCTCCATCTTAAAGGATGTAGATGGCATTTCTGTAGGATTACAGCCTAGGCTATCCTCTGACCTTCACACACATGCACATATACATTAGCAAACAAACAAACAGCCCTTAGTTCAGCAGTTCTAACTGTAATGGGGCTCCAGACCTTAGTAAGCCCCCAGACCTTAGCACAACTAATTCCACGATGGAAGTACCATTCAGGCTGTGAAACTTACCTAACTAAAGAACAGGCCTAATCCACCGAAGTTTTGGAAAGTCTCTAAATCTCTAACCTTGCTTTTTGACTTCTGTAGTTCTGCTTCTGGCTACAGTTAACTGTTCTTGTTAACTGAAGTGTGTCAACCCAGGACATAGTTTTGTACTTAAAATCTCACCCTGAGAAAGACACAGTGCTACATTAGGGTGCTGAACATCCATCCAGTATAGTCACTTTATAGAAAATAAAGACTTTCCTAATGCTTAAGGGTATGTCGAGCAATCGTCTCTGGTAGATACCCCACAACATGATCCTCATCCCCAATTTGACAAAACTGGAACAAATCCGTTTTTTTTTTTTTAACAATTGCTGTTTCCCAATCTTCCTTTTAAAAAGCCATTTATTTTTATTTTTAATTTTATGTATGTTTTGCCTGCCTGTATGTCAGGGCACCATGTGCATTCAATGTCTGCAAAATCAGAAGAGGGTGTTAGGTCCCCTGAGACTGGAGTTACCTAAGGTTGTAAGTCTTGTGAATGCTGGGAACAAAACCCAGGTTTCCTGAAAAAGCAGCAAGTGCTCTTAATCACTGAGCCATCTCTTTAGCCCCCTAAAGTACAGGAAAGCTATTCCACCTCACCACAGGTTCCAAAGCAGTGGGAATGAGTAGCCATGGATTGAAACTTCCAAGACTGTGAACCAAAATAAGAGTCTCTCCATGAGAAGGTTAACCCAGGTAGTTTGTCACAGTAGCAGAAAGCTGGAACTGTCACGGTGGGAATGAAAACACTCTATAGCCCCTCCCCTTTGACTATCAGATCTCTGAGACAATGGGCGCTAAAGAACTGGAATTTCCTCAGGGGTTTCAAACTGGGACAAAGAAAAGGCTGAAGCCTGGTGCCAGCTAAGGCGTGTCACACAATTCTTGCAGGAGAGTCTGGAACTGGGACATTGGTGATGGGTAGGACCACATCTTGACTTGAACTGCTTAGCTATGCATATCTCTTGCTTCTTTCTTTTTTTAAAAGATTTATTTATTATGTATACAGTGTTCTGCCTGCAGGCCAATAGAGGGCACCAGATCTCATTATAGGTGGTTGTGAGCCACCATGTGGTTGCTGGGAATTAAACTCAGGATCTCTGGAAGAGCAGCCAGTGCTCTTAACCTCTGAGCCAGTCTCCAGCCCTCTTGCCTTATTTTTAAACCTAAACAGCATGTCAGTACCCTGAAGACGAACTGGGGACACAGAAGTATTTTGTTATTCTTCCTGATGGGGCCACATTGAATAAATCTGCTTTCTCTGCTTTTCTATATTACTTGTCTAATTAGTTGGCCTGAGGATGGGTTGTTGTTTAACACTAACTTGTCAGTGTTTAATTTCTTTCTTTTTTGAAAAAAATATTTAGTAATTTATTTAACTTTATTTTAATATGCATTGGTGTGAAGGTGTCAGTTCTCTTGGAACGGGATTAACAGTTGTAAACTGCCATGTGGGATCTGGGAATTGAACCCAGGTCCTCTGAAAGAGCAGTCAATGCTCTTAACCACTGAGCCATCTGTCTAGACCTAGTGTTAAATTTCAAACCCCGGACAAATGGCTGAGGTGCCTATTTAGCACATTTGGACTTGGCCCCTAGGTTCTCCTAGCATCCCTCAGTTCCTACCTGTTCCAGAGTATGGCTGGAATGCCCTGCCCTCTACCCTGAACTCTTTAGCCCAGAGGCTGGGCTGCTCTTCCCCCAGAGGCTCTTCCCTAAATAATCTAGACATTTTGGTTATCCACCCCTGTTAGGACCTCTGGCCTCCTGGCTGCTGCACCTGGCTCCCCTCTCTTCCCTCTCCCTTCCCCTGCCCTTCTCCCCACATGGCCCAGCTCAGTCTGGTCATGTCCACTCTGGACCCTTCCAGATGTTCCTGCCTCTGATTGTTGTAGGAGCTAGCACAGAGATGTTGTAGGGTAAAAATTTATTAATTTTCAGTCTCTCATCGTAGGAGAATAAAAATGGCCCAGATTAAAGGTAGAGTAGTCTCTTTGTATTAAGCAAGCCAGTGATTAAAAGTGTAATTTTGTAGTTATTTTTATGATCATTGGAAAAGGGACATGTTATAGGTTTATGGTCAGAATTCTATGGAATCTGTTTTAGTTACTTTTCTTTTGCTGAAGAGACACCACAACCAAAACAACTTATGGAAGAAAGAGTTTATTTGGGCATTTGATTACAGTTCAGAGGGCGGGGGTCTATGACCATCATTTTGGGGAGCATGGCAGCAGGCAGGCAGGTATAATGCTGGAACAGGCCTCATATCTTGAGAAATAGCCATAAGGCAGAGAGAACTAACTGAGAATGGCATGATGTAATGGCTGTTCTTGGTTGTCAACTTGGCTACATCTGGAATTAACTAAAATCTAAAACTGACTCGGCATACCTGTGTGGGATTTTTGCTTAATTAAATAATTTGCAGTGAGAAGACTTGCTTCTAACCTGGATTAGAATGTTAAAATAGCAATGAATCAAGTGTAAGATCTAAGTGTATATGACTAAATATGGCCTTTCCTTTTCAGATAGAAACCTTCAATTTTCTGAGAATCTAATGAGCTAGACTAAATTCCACTTACAGTAAAAGATGTGTCTCCCCTTGTGTGACCTACATTGTAGTATTTGGCCTCTTACTGGCCACGCCCACTCCCAGCTTCCAGCCTCTGACCCCAATTCTCCTCTCTCTTTCTCTTCCGCTCTCACAGGAGCAGCAGCTGCTTCTCTTCCCTCTCCCCCCTTCCCTCTATCTCTCTGTCTCTCTCTATCTCTGTCTTCTCTTCTTTTCCCTCCATCACCCATCTAATAAATGTTTAACTCTGCATAGCGCGCCTACCCAGCTCTCTTTTGTCCATCCGTACCGCCACACAGCCCATATGGGGACCCGGAGACTAGCCGCGTGGTTTGGCCGCCCACCCGCCGCGGAGACCGCGTGGTCTGGGGACCTGCAGCAAGCTGCAGCAAACTGCTGGGTCACTTTCTTTTAAAAAAACACAACATTGGTGCCGCACAAGACTCGGGGAATCACAACCGAGGATTTTTGGATTTTTTTCTACAACGAGCTGACCCACGTGCCACGTGTTCCATCACCGACTTCTGATGGTGAGTTTTTCCATTCCGGCCACCTTAACCGTTTCCTTGAACCCTAGGAGTTGTCCGGTTGAGCTCCCGGCAACCCCCTGGAGTTCTTGGAGACACAGGGCTGCCCCAAACCATTCACCTGACCAGTGGATTGTTTCCCTCAGCTTTAATTGTGTTTGGAATGGTCCGGGGCCATTCTACCCCACAGCGGGAGAGACCAGGTCTCTCAGATCTTCTTTCTCTTTTTTTCCCACTTCTTTCCTTTTTTTCCTCGTAAAAGGCTGCTCGGAGTAGCCTCTGGCCTCTCCGGAGGTCTTACCTTCCCACCCACAGTCTTTGGTCTTTGAGGGGACGCCCTCCCGTGGGTCTTGGAAGGTCGCTGCGGATTTCTCAGAGATCTGAGAAATCTGGCATTTATTAAAAACTTTTCATAACTAAAAGAGACAGGTTGGCTTCTGGCAGCGAAACTCTACTTCCTCCAAAGAAGACAGAAGATGGACACAGAACAACGTCCATCCCCAATTCGCTGTAACTGCCAAGTGCTAAACTTTGGGCAAAACTGCCTGTCATCTAAACTAAAGATCTCCTGATGTGGACAGAATGGCGGGAATCGACAGCCTAGCTGCTCAAGTCAGGTAGGACTGTCTTCCTAAGATTTCTTTAGCCCACAGGATCATTTGCAGCCTGGCAGTCCCTGCGCTAAACAGCAGAAGGCAAATGCGACCTTCAGTGACCATGGAGGATCCTAAAGAGGAGTAGTTCCAGTTGCCAACCAAGTAAGTTCTCTTGTCATTTTTTAATCAGTAACTCAAGTAAAATTTTATCCTTTTCAA
>PVIU01009327.1:28810-77141 GCA_004026605.1 Ondatra zibethicus
GCTCCCTACTTAACAGGTAAAATGACAGAAAGAGGAAAAACTGCTTGCAATAGAAGGTTAATGGCAGAACTGACAATAGTAAAGAACAGTTTAATATATTTTGTAAGAAACTTAAAAGTACATACCAGCTTAAAACATGAGACTTATGGTTTTTGTAGTCTGAAATGAGAGGTAATGAACAATTATAACATTAAGCATAAGTGCATTTAAGTTACATGTATGATCACACACAGAGAGAGTGAACAGGAATTGGATGAAGTGGGTGCCTTTTGGCGGGCCCTACCAAAAGGCATGTTATTGTATAAAACACAATGCAACAGAGTCAAGAGGAGTAAGTTCTCTTGTCATTTTTTAATCAATAACTCAAGTAAAATTTCATCCTTTTCAAAGATCTCTGATGTAGTTTGATAGCTAAAAGGTTTTCTCAGTTTAAAAGAACAACCTTACCAAACAAGTTTCAGATCAAATTTCTCTCTCATGATGCCTTCCATATTCTTAAAAATTTTTATTATACAAAAATATCTGTCACAATCATTCTGACATAAATATGCTACTGTTTATACAATGTATATGTCTAAAACTTCTGTTTTCACAAACCCAAAGAATTCTTGTGAGATCCAGGGAGCTGAATTGAAGGATCCACCTTAAGACTGGTCAGATACATCACCCTCCTCCCCAGTGTATCCCCTGGTCCTAAATTTTTTCCTTAATTTAACTTTGTCCTCTGTTCTGCCAATACCTCAAGACAGGTATAAGAAACACCAAACATCTCCGTACCACAGACACCGGACAAGGACAAAGAGGCCAGCCAGCCAGCCAGCTGGGGTGACATCACCGAGCCGCTGCCAGTGCCCTGCCTTCTCAGGTCCCCCCCAAAGACGACGCCTACAAATAAGCTGGAAGAAATCTTGAGAATCCGCTGCCCCAATTCCTTCAACCTGTGGTGCCTAATCACTCTGGCTTTTTTTTTTATTATCAAAAGAGTTGGGAATAAAGTATTTGGCCTCTTACTGGCCACGCCCACTCCCAGCTTCCAGCCTCTGACCCCAATTCTCCTCTCTCTTCCTCTTCCACTCTCACGGGAGCAGCAGCTGCTTCTCTTCCCTCTCCCCCCTTCCCTCTATCTCTCTCTATCTCTGTCTTCTCTTCTTTTCCCTCCATCACCCATCTAATAAATGTTTAACTCTGCATAGCGCGCCTACTCAGCTCTCTTTTGTCCATCCGTACCACCGCACAGCCCATATGGGGACCCGGAGACTAGCCGTGTGGTCTTTCCGCCCACCTGCCGCAGAGACCACGTGGTCTGGGGACCTGCAGCAAGCTGCAGCAAGCTGCTGGGTCACCTTTTTAAAAAAACACAACATACATGACCTATGATTTCACTTTTGGATCCTAGCCAAAGCATCCTGGAATCACCCTGTCATCTCATTTACCTAAAAATGAGAAAAGAAAAGTTCCTTAGAGAACCTTTGAGCAATGTAATTTTAGAAGCCATCAGAATCACATTCGTGGCTACTGTTAAAACGCTTAAACATAACCCTCCCTCAAGCCCATGCCCACACTTGGGTGTGTACTACTCTTTCCCTAAGCACCCCTGCCCTCGAGTCAATGGTCAATTTTGGATCTGTGTTAAAATGTCTTCCATATTCCACACCTCAAACTCATTGGCCAAAGGATGCCCTGGGAGTTGTGAAGCTGAGTGTTGTGATCTAGCTGCCCTCACTCACCCTGACCGACAGCGGAACTTCCTTGTGGTCTGTAATTGACAAGGATGTTTGTGTTCTTTCTGGCTTGTGGTTTTCCACAGAAGCAGTAGAGGTATAAAAGGCTCAGGACAAAATAAAGGTTGCGTTCTTACATCTGAAAAGAAGCCTCCATGTCTCAGTCCCGGTACCCCCTGCCAGTCTTGGCATCCAGCCTACGCTGGCGCGGCAAGTAGAGGTCCCACCGAGATCTGGAAAGTGGGGATTTGTGAACGGGGTCACTCTGTCTGCCGGCTAAATCGAGGAGCATATTGGGGAAGGTAATGTGTGTTTATTTTTCATCCCCAGAGATATTCTGAGGGACACTCTCCAAAAGACTAGCAAGTATAAAGAAGAGGCAAGAGGGTGAATTGAAGGCCTCAAAAAGTAACTGAAATTCTTAAAGCAACAAGGCACAGAGGTAACAAGAAAGACAGCTGAAGATTTTGTACAAACAATAGCTCAAGTTAGCCCCTGGTTTATTATGGGAGGGGGATTAAATGTTCTAGACAGTAAACAAGCCAAGTTAGATTAAAAGGAGTATGTGTTTCTTCATCCCCAGAGACGCTCTGAGAGATGCCCTCCGGAAGACTGGCCAGTAGGGAAGTAATAAAGAGGAGGTAGGAGGGTGAATTGAAGGCCTCAAAAGGACAGAATGTATACAGATGTATGTTATTGTGTTGATTGTGTTGTCTTTTGTGTTCTGGACTGGAGAAAAACATTTGATTCTGGGAACTGCTAAGAAAGGTATTTTGACTTTAAAATATGGGCCTAAGGATTTGATGCTTTGGAAAAGAGGTTCTGCATTTGTCTCTACAGAGATGAGAACGTGTGGATTCATTGCAAATTTATGTGATCTGATTCACTGAGACCCCCTGAAATGTTGATGTAAAATACCCCCAAGAATGCAGCACCCCTGCTCAGCAGGAAGTAGACAGGAAGGTTGATGATGCCCAAATTCTCTAAAAAGATTATTAAAGTGGGGTCCCTTCAATGGTTCTGGAGCAGGAGCAGTGAGCCTGCTTCCCTGAGTTCTGCCCCACTCCATGCAGCAGTTTGGACCCAGAGAGAGTGTGTCTGGGGCCAGAAGGCAGCTGGAGCAGAGCTTTGCTAGGCATGTTGTCTTGGCCCAGTTAGTGCCTGGCCTGGGAGACACCACAGCAGTGTCAGGAGTATCAGCAAATATGACAAGTGCTGGACCATAGCATATAGGCAGAAAAGAGACCTTCGAATCACTGCAGCTGTGATTGCCGTTATTTCTATCTCTGCCACCACAGATACTGCTGCTGGAATTGCTCTTTCCTAGACTGTGCAGACAGCTGAGACTGTCAATCAGGTGGCTGAAAGAGTCAGCAATGCTTTGGACATTCAAAATGATCTTAATGAACATATTCAATTGGGCATATTGACCTTGAACCAACAAGTGGCTCTGGTTCAGGAGCAAGTGGACTATCTTTGGACTTGTTAATGGTTAACATGTTCTAGCTTTTATCATGTTATGTGTGTTACTCCTGGCACTGTATTGCATGCTTCTGCTACTGTTATGGAACTCAACCGTCATATGAGAGGGGTTTGGAATACTGCTTTTGTTAATTTTACCACTCAGTTAGTGCATGCTAGATGGTTGCAGTGCTGGTCTAGCATGCTAGATAGTTGGCACTGTCAGTCCTGGGGATACTTGGTTTAGGGCTAATATCTGGGTAGCTATGGACTGGCAATACTTTTGGGGCAGGATGCCACCTAAGACAGGGAAAATTAGAGGGCTATTCCCCATAACAGGCAAGGTATTCCACCCAAAGTATAAAATAAAATGGGGTGTGTGTGTGGGAGTTGTTGTGATCTAGCTGCCCTCACTCCCCCTGACCGACAGCGGAACTTCCTTGTGGTCTGTAATTGACAAGGATGTTTGTTTTCTTTCTGGCTGGTGGTTTTCCACAGAAGCAGTAGAGGTATAAAAGGCTTGGGGCGAAATAAAGGTTGCTGTTCTTCCACCTAAAAAGAAGCCTCAATCCTGGCACCCCCTGCCAGTCTCGGCATCCAGGCTGCACTGGCACGGCAGCTGAGGGGAATGCTGGAGTGTAGGCAGAGACTGCTTGTTTTTTTCCCAGTCGCCAAGACCCAATAATCACACAATAATAATCACACAGAAAGTGTATTAATTACACTACTGTTTGGCCAATGTCTCTAGAGTATTTCAAGATAGCTCTTATATCTTGAATTAACCCATTTCTATTAATCTATGAATTGCCACTAGGCTGTGGTTTACCAGTGCTGGCATGTTACTCCTTCGGCAACTACATAGTGTCTCTCTGACTCTGCCTTCTTCCTCCCAGTCATAACTAAGGAAAAATATAATTATAACTTTCTAGTCTTCAACTCCATCAAAGACCCCAGAAAGATATATTACCTAAGTTAACAGGAAGTGCATTGTAAGCGACTTCCAAAACTCTAGAATTGACAGAGACATCTCACTGCCCGGACAATGACCCAAAGTTCATCTGTATCATTGCAGCATCCACCTACAGGCCTATACTATCTGGCAGACTTTCCCATGAAGCAAGAAATTTGAAGATCTCTTATGCCCTGTACTGGCAAAGTTCATGAGTTGCTTTTTTCTGTGTCCTTCAAAATGTCTGGCAATTCTCTCATGAAGCAGGAACTCTGTGTTAGGAATATTTCCTAATGTGAGCTCCCTGCCGACGCAAAATTCCCAATCAAGCCAAATCAAAACAAGCCAAATTAAGAAATATCCAGGTTTAATGGAAGTTCTGCACTCTCGGTGGCCCCGGAGGGGGGGAACCGGGAGCCCGCTAACACAACCACCAGGAGGAAAGAAAAGGGACTACGTGTTCCTTTTTTTGGGAGATCACTTAAATACTCTGGGCAGTAGTCCTGACTCCACCCCCAGGGAGGGGCATCAGGACCTGGTCTGCTAGGATTTGGAGTCCAGACCAGGCCTGGGGGGCTGGGATAGATGCGAGGGGCTGGGGCCTAAGCTCCCAACTTGACACACCTTCTTTTGGCAAGTTTAGCAGTCATTTTTCTGTGGGTCCTGCATGCCCAGTTCATACAGCATACTATCAAGCAGTCCAGGCAAGAGCAGTTTCTTTGCCCAAATGGCCAAAAAACTCCATAAGGAGTGACTTTGATGCCCATCATCCCATGAAGCAGATTGGTGCTGCCAGGAGCAGATGAGTCTCATTGTCATGAAAAGTCCTAAGTTATTAAAACATTTTAAATACCATATTATGTTAGTTTTTGAAAGGTTTGAAGAATATCTATTCATCTGAACTATATCTCTGTACATCTAGAAAACCTAACTAATATGACTACAAGTTTGATTATTATAAATGGCTATCTATTAATTTATATTTCTTAACTATACATTATATTTTTAAATGAGCTGCACAAACATAATACCTTAAATGAGAGCAAAATCACATGTAACAAAATTGACCTTAAATTTGTATAAATAGACCAAAATTCATACCAGTGCAAAGTATTCATCTCTATAGAATATCCTCCTTTAAATGTAAACAACATTTAGGGAATTTGGGCATTTTCCTCTAGACTATTTCCTGCTGATTGGGGGCACTGGTATTCAGGTCTTTCATGGGGTACCCTGTGTGTTAGATCCATTTCAGCCAGCAGTTCTGAATCTGTCATGAACATTGGACCATTTGGGCCATTGCTTCAGGGGGTCTTGTTTGATCAAACCATATTAGCTGGTAAGGAATTCACAGCTTTTTATTTGTGGAAACAAAAGCAGAACCTCTTTTCCAAAGCAACATATCCTTAGACCCAAATTTTGAAGTCAAGATACCTTTAATATATATATTGGTTTAGTTTAGCAGTATGTACAATGAATTGTCTCTCTGTACTTTGCTCATTCACAGTCAAAAACTCAAAGAAAACACAATAGTATACATAATCTAGACTGTTTGTGTATATTCCATCTTTATGTGGCTTTTCTACAAGCTTAATATTTATTTTATTATCTTTAGTCCTTTAACCTATGACTGTTCTCTTTTATATTATAACTGTCTATATTCCTTTTCCTCTCTCTCTCAAGGCTATGTACATTTATCCAACATTGTGACCCATTTAGATGTCTTTCTCATCTGGATTTGTCTTTATTGTGTGTGTGTGTACCTGTAATTATTTTTTGACCAGGAGCACCTTCTTTTTTTCTTTTAAATGCTAAGCAGGTATGACTGGGACCAACTCCACGGCCTTGCCTATTGGCCCAGCCCAGTACAACATGGTGGAGATATGTTCACTGCCCAAGAGCTATGCACACTGCTCCAGCTCCAGAGTCACAATGGGTCTATGTCACCATTCAGCAATTTGTAACACTCTGCTCACAGACCCCATTTAAATGCTCGGCCTCCTGAAAGAGCCAGATCTGTTCATGCAACTAGCACAAACCAGTAAGCCATACAGCTTTTGCTGTCAGTGCTGAGTCAGGAAGACCTCTCTTAAAGGAATTGCGACACCCCTGCTCGCCGCCAGCAAACAGAGACCAGCCGAGAAAAGAAAAATATAGCTACCAGGAAGCTGCATTGAACTCTGTTCCTTTGTGTCTAGAATTCCTTATCGAGCTCTCTCAGGTTTTATGTGGATGTAGTTGTCCATGTTGTGGCGTCAATTTGTAGGCAGAGACTGCTCTGTCATATCCCAGCCACCCAGATCCAAATAATAATCACACAGAGACTGTATTAATTACAATACTGTTTGGCCAATGTTTCTAGAGTATTTCAAGATAGCTCTGACATCTTGAATTAACCCAATTCTATTAATCTATGTGTCATCACTAGGCTGTGGTTTACCAGTGCTGGCATGTTACTCCTTTGGCAGTTACATGATGTCTCTCTGACTCTGCCTTCTTTCTCCCTGCATTCAGTTTAGTTTTTCCACCTAGCTCTATTTTGCCCTGCCACAGGCCAAAGCAGCTTCTTTATTAACCGATGATAATAAAACATATTCACAACACATAGAAAGGAATCCTACTTCACTGGAGTACCCAGGGAGGCTCCTGAGCAGCCTTTAGATGCAGAGCACCTACAAGCCTTGGGATGGGCACACAGCTGAGGAGCAGCCAGCATGCTGATGCCATACTTACTGGCTCTAGGAGTAGTTGTATTGTCCAAATTGACTTTTCTGGCAATCAATACCTAAGCTGCTCCTGTTTGTCCTGAACCCAGTGTTTCAGTCCCTTCTGAGAGATAGAGGCCTGTCACAACTCCTGGAAGGGTATGTATACCATGTCTTTGCCTGAGGCTAGCCCCCCATTCTTCCACTGTCCATAACAACTCATTGCCATGCACATGCACATAAACGTCAACACACATTGTGCACTTTTATAATGCTGTCAGCTGCCCATAAAGCATCGAGAATATATTTCCCCACGTTAGAGTACTGGTAACTTAATTTATAGAAATTTATCCCACAAAAGTAGACAGTAACTCAATTGGTAAGAGGAGGAGAGGAAAAAAAATTCTGTTAACCCACCACTGCTCCTCAGTGCCAGAAATCAAAATAGTGATGTGTGGAATAGATTTCTGCAAGTGATAGGCTTGGTCAGCAGTAGTGTGAGCTAAGCTAAGTGCCTTTTAAGTAAATTTCAGTGGAAATTATCTGCTTGCTTGGGTGGGCAGGTATCAAGACTGCAGAGTTGTGTGGACCTAGAGGGTACATGCTTATAAGTTTAATTATCCCGCATTGGGATTCTTCGTTAATATTTACAGTTAAGGCCACCATGTGTTTGGGGGTTACTGTGATAGGTGGCTACTAGTATAGTGTTGAGTCATTCATTCATTCATTCATTCAATTATTCCTCAAGCCTAATTATGTTCAATTTGTGCCAGACATTTATTAGGCAAAGAAGACACAGATGTAGAAATAAGGGGCAGGAAAATAGTTTCATACTTCTTGTGTAAGTATAAGGACCTGAGTTTGGATCCCCAGCACCTACCTAAGAAGTCTGTATTCCCAGTAGTGGGGAGGCAGAGACAGACAGCTCCTTGCAACTCATTGGTCAGCAATTCAGCTCCACTCAAGAATCTTCAGTTTTTTAGCAATTGCTCACATAGCTTCAGGAAAGGGCCTTGTGAGCTGTTTCCTTAGCTTCCCCGAGAATTGTGATTATGTCTTTTCCCCCAAGAAGGAAAGCTTCAAGTGAAATGAAAGAGATGCACAGTGATGTCAGGTCCCAAAATACGCTGGGGAAAGTCTCACTCAGTGTCTATGCTCCTCCCAGGCTCCACAGCCTACCCTAAACCTCTCCCTCCCAGGCTCTGGACTTCGTTTCCCTTCTATCAGCTTCTGCTTCTTATATAACCTCATTCATTTTGGCCTCATGCCTTCTTGGCTCTTCCCTTCCCTTGGTTCCCATGTGCTTTCTTGGCGTCTCTCTTGGTCTCCTTATCCTACCGCCTTCCTCTCTTGCTCTCTCCTTCTGTCTTTCCTCTCATGGAGGGTTCAGTCTGGACTCTTCCAGATGTCTCTGGTATATCTACAATAAAGTCATTCTCCTTCTCAACTTTGCCTAAGAGTGTTCATTTCTTTATTTTCTATTCAAATGGTTTCCTTACCGGCCTCTTAGAGTGGATGAGATATCAGGGGAAGTAATTTTTAGGTTAAAAGAAAGCGCCATGATTGTAAGGAAAACAGTGCACCTCTCTCCCAACCCTTACTCCTTTCACTTTCAAACCCTGGCTCTCTTCCCCCTTTCAAGTCAGCTGCTATTCCCTGGGTTTTCCCAGAATCAGAGCTTGTAGAGAACTTATTTGACCTTCTGACTTGGGACTGTGGCAGAAAATTATCAAGTGGCCCCCAGCATGCTTCCTTCCCTCTCTTTCATAATAGCCTCATTTGTGTTTTTTCAGGTGCATTTCCAGACCCTTGAGCAGGGCTGAGATGAAGCATTGGGGATAAGAAAAGTCACTTAGGCCAGAAAGAGTAGGAAGCAGTGGGTAGGGGGAGCTCACAGAGGGAATTTGACTAGAGAGAATACATCTGAAAGTGGGAAGAGGAGAGAAAGAAAAGAATCACAGTGAAGTGGAATGGGAAGTTTGAAGAAGAGTTTTATTTGTGTGCGTGCATGTGTGCGCTTGCGTGTGTGTGGGGGGCTGTGTGAGTGTATGCCACATGCTCAAAACATCCTGCAGATATTGACTGGGTAAGCCCTGTTTAGACAGCCAGCAGGAGTTTCCAATAAAGCAATTCCTGGGCAGAACAGAGTGTCTCTCGGGTGGGACTTCCAAGTAAAAGGACAAGTGACGACAGCAGGAAGATAACATCACCCATTTGAAGGCCTCAAACATCCCACAGAAACTGACAGAGGCTGCCATTAAGACAGCCAGCAGTAGTTCGCCGTGGAGAGGCTTAGGCAGAATAGTTAGGGCATTCTCAAGTGAGGTTCTAAAACAGCAAACAGCAGCAGATAGAGTTTTCTTCCAGTGGATGGGCTTTCTGTGGCTGAGCTTTCCATGGGTGGGCTTGCTGTGGGTGGGCTTCCTGTGGCTGGGCTTCCTGTGGTTGGGCTTTCTGTGGCTGAGTATCCAGACTTCCTTTCACATTGCAGGCACTTTTATATCATGGAATAGACAGTGGCAATATCTGCTGAAAGTGGATGCTCTTCTCAATGGCATGATGGCTTTACTCTTGGATGATTTTGATGTTCTTTTCCCTCCCTGTCACAAAGTCAGTGAGGGGAGCCCAGCCCTAGACAAAGACACTTTGAGACAAACATGCTTGGGCTTGAAATAAGGTGTTGGGCCACTCTGTTTTCAGAGGCAGCATCTCAGTCACCTAAAAGAAAGAGCACCTGATAATTTACCAATATAACAGACATTCTAAAGTCAGGGAGAAGGACAGGGTACTCTTCATGCTCCTGAGGGCAGTGCTGGGTGCCACCACTGAAAGTGGGACTTCAAGGAGGCCTCCGTATTCAGCTGGGGAGTCTATGTGTTACACACCTGTGCAGTGTAGCTAGTGTTTCTCTGTCCCACCAGCTAGCTCTCAAATCATGACATGGAGACTTATTATTAATTATGAAAGCTTGGTCAATAGCTTAGGCTTGCTTCTAACTAGTTCTTATAACCTAAATTAACCCATTTCTATAAACTATGTGTTGCCACATGACTTGTGGCTGTTACTTCTACTGCATGTCTTGTTTGTTATCCTTCTCCAGCCACTCCTCCCTTCTTCTTCCCAGTGTCCTCTCTGTGCCTGGAAATCCTGACTAGCTATTGGCTGCTAAGCTTTTTATTGAACCAGTTACAGTGACATAGCTTTATACAGTGTAACCAAATATCTCACAGCAGTGCAATGTAGGCCCTAGGGGCCAGAATTCCTCAGGTTGGCCATGGCTACCATCTTACACCCCAGGAATGAGCAGAAGCACATGTAGGAACTGAGTCTCAGAGGGTCCCACGGGCCTCAGAGTATGTCTTCCTGCTCCCCCCTGCAATCCTTAGCTCTGGGTGATGGGGTGAGGTTGAGGTTGAACCGTGGTGGTAGTCAACCTTGGTCATATGACTATTCCCACACCACCCCCTCCCAGAGTCCTGACAGGCACCAAACCCTCTGTCTAGGTTTTATTATTTATTTTAAATTTTATTATTTGTTTGTGTATATTACTTACTTTTCTATTGTCATTACCAAGGCAACTTATAAAAAAAGCATTTAATTTGAGGCTCACTGTTCCAGAGAGAGCTTGTCAGAGAGCAAGGCAGCAGGGGGCAGGCATGGTGCTGGAGCAGTAGCTGAGAGATTGCATCTGAAACACTAGGTGGAGGGAACTAGCTGGGAATGCCATGGGCTTTTGAAACCTACAACCCAGTGACTTAGCTCTTCCAATAAGGCCATACCTCCTAATCCTTTCTAAAGAATTCTACTAATTAGGGACTAAGTATTCAAATATATGATCTTATGGGAGGAGTCATTCTCATTCAAACCATCAGTATGTGTACATGTGTATGTGTATGTATTTGTGTGTATGTACAAATGTGCGCATGCATCTGAAGGCTAGATAGAAACATCAGTTTTTTTCCTCAGTCCCTCTCCATCTTAATTTTGAGGCAGGGTCTCTCCCTGAACCTGGAGCTTTCCCGTTCAGCTAGACTGACTGGCCAGTGAGCCCTAGGGGTCCTTCTGTTTCTTCCTCCTGGCACTGGGATTACAGATGTGTGCTGCCCATCTGGCCTTTTAGAACTCAGGTCCTCATGCTTGTATTGCAAGTACTTTGGTGACTGAGTCACCCCTCAGCCTCATCTAGCTTCTTGATGATGATTCAAATTTTAGAGTAGAATTCAAGCAGGGTCAGCATCCATTGATTTTTCTGGAATCTTCAGTGTCATTGGGACTTCTAGAAGACAGCGAGGTTCTCCCGGAACCCTTGCCTTGGCAGGCTCTGGCTCAGCATAGGATTATGGTGAGAGGCCAGCTCTGAGTAAGTACCGCATATAAACTTGATCTCCAGGGTTTGCATGTGTCACTTCAGGTTAACCTTGCAATGTGTGGGCAACTCATTTCTCTAAAGATAAGAGGACAGTGCATACTTCTGCTGTGACCTGGGTGTTCACGTCCATCCAAGCTCTTATTTTGAAATGTACTCTGTCATGTGCTGGTATTGAGGGAGGGAGCTTTGGGGAGATGAACATATTGGGAGGCTGGGCGCTTCTGGGTGGGATCCATGCCTTAGCAAAGAGTCCCAAGGGAGCTGGTTCACCCTTCCTGCCTTTCTGCTTTGTGGGGCACAAGCACTATTTATGAGAGATAATGGAGACCTGACAGGTGCCTTCTCAGCCTCCACAGCAGCTGGGCAGAGGAGCAGAGGCTAGGTGCTGCTGTGAGCAGGCAGAATGAAGAGGGATTTAAAAACGGAGGGTGTGGAGAGAGCACCAGCCTTCCTATAGACAGCCTCAGAGGCCGCAATCCAAAGCTTTGGAGTTGCAAGGGTAAAGACCATTCTTTTTTTTTTTTTTTATTTTGCAACATTCACTTTATCCTTTATTACACCTGTGTACCCACTTACAGTTAGTTAGTTACTTTAAAAATGTCACCCACACAGTGTTCTTCATTTCCCGTAGTGGCCTTGGGGATTAGTTTTCCCATAAGGGTCAACCCTAGAGAAAGTTACAAAAGGAAACGGAAGCATACTGGTGACTGAGCTTTCTACAGTTTTCCTTCTGGACAGATAAGTAATATACTTCATCATGATTCTTTGGCTACCCCCACCCCCTTTTGTTCCTCTTTGGGTAACATTTCTATTTTGGGGACATCCATTGCAACTGAGTGGTGAGATGGCCTTAAAAATCTTTTAGTACCGTAGTTGTCAAAATCTAAAAGGAGCTGAATCCTTCAAGGTCATTTCTCTGTCCACCTGTGCTGGGCTGACTGTGATGTTTTCATAGGTCCTCTTTCTTTTTAAGAATCATTTGCCCAATCATTTGTGATACGTGAGGTCTGATGGCTTCAAGGGGTTCTTCTGGCCTCCAGAACTTCACAACTTGTCCCTCGGGGTTGACAAGATACTTCCAAAAGTTCCACATTGGTTCCTTCTTGGAAGAATCAACAAGAAATCTAAACGCAGGTTCTGCTTCCGGCCCTAAGATCTTAATCTTGTGGAAGATGGGGAATGTGACTCCGTCGTTTTGTCTTGCAAAAGATTCTATCTCCATGCTGGACATGGGCTCCGATTCTCCAAACTGATTGCATGGGAAAGCCAGGACGTTGAAGTGATAGGGCCCAAACTCCTTGTGCAGCTCCTTGAGGGTCAAGTAACTTTTGTCGGTGTACCGGCAGTCACTAGCCATGTTTACAACTAGGGAAGCTTTGCCTTTGAACTTTTCCAGAGACACGATCTTCCCTTTGGCGTCCTTCACTTCAAAGGAATAGAAGCTGTTGATTCTCGGTTTCAGGAATTTTAATTGTAGGAGAAAAAGCACCACGGTGCACAGAACCATAGACAGCAAAACGGCAAATACCTTCACTTTGGACCCGGGACATTTCAGTGGGTAGGTAGCGAAGGGCTCCATTTTGGATCGTAAAGACCATTCTTTACCCCTCAGACAGGAAGGAGGAACCTGTTGATTCAGGAACCTCATTCCAACCTGTGTTCAGTTACCCATTCATAACACGGATGTTTCCAAATAACAGGAAAACATTTGCAGATACTCCTTGATCAACAGTGGGCTCTGGGCACAGGGAAATTATGATTATTAGCTCCGCCCCCAGCTTCCTAAACCCCTAGGAGTCAGTAACAGCCAAGTGTGAGACAGGAGAGGAATGCCACTCTGACTTAATTCTCCACCGTGTCAAGCATGCTTGTCTGTAGCTTGGCGGTAGGAGAGGGGACAGGAGCAGGCTTATCACAGGTGGGCAGAGAGAAACAGCAGTTCAGGGTCACATAAGAGTCATATGACACATTATGAATTACTTCTAATACTATCCTGAACGCAACCAATGTTCTCTCGGCCTTCCTCTCTGCATTTGTGCCTTCTATTAAGAAAATTAAAAAACCCCATACATTAATTATTTTCTCTTTCTGTGTAGTGAGGTGAGGATGTATACATGCAGCTGTGTGTGTGCATGTGCCAGAGGACAACATTTGAGAGTCCCTTCTCTTCTCCCACCACTTGGATTCTGGGGATAGAGCTCAGGTGGTCCAGCTTGGCAGTGTCTTTCCCCATGGAACCATCTCTTCGAACAGCTTCTGGGACTTCATCACAGGAGGGAGGACACATCCCTCCCCAAGAGAGGGGACAGCGAGGTTTGACTTCTGTGGCCCAGAGTTATCCCCCCACTCACATTTTGATGAAGTGTGAATAAATTTATTAACCCACTGTGTGTGGGGAGCCTGCTCTACCTCATGCGTCTGGTCCCTCCCTGGCTTAAATGTCCCCAGAGCTGAGCCTCTCATCACTTTCTTTAGTAGCTCTCGAGGGCTCTCTCTCTCTCGCTTCCTCCCTCTTTCCCTCTCTCTTCTTTTTCCTCCCCCCACCCTGTGTGTGTGTGTGTGTGTGTGCACAGAAGTCAACATGGGTTGCTTACACCTCAGGAGCTGTCCATCTTTCTTGTTTGTTTTTTAATTTGAGACAGTGTCTCTCATTGGAATCTGGGGCTGTCCTGTTTCTACCTCCCCAGAGCTGGGATTGCAAATGTGCAACACTGTGTCTGACTCTTCCAGGTGCCAGTGGGGAATCAAACCTAGGTCCTGGTGCCTGTGGAGCAGGTGCTTTACCCACTGGGCACCTCCTGGAACCCATTGTCTTGCCATTCTCTGCAGGATGAGTTAGGCCAGTTTAGATTAGGAAAGGTGGCTCTCTTCAGCTTGGCTAGTCTGGCAGCATCTCTGACTGTGACCACGGGAGAGAAGGGAACTTGTTTTTATTGAGTGTCAGTGATGGTCCAGGCAGTGTATTAAGCACTCATTCATGTATTCATTATTGAAACATCTAATATACACCAAGACAGAGGAAGTGTAATATCAACCAAATGAGCTACAGTAACCTACATGCTCATGCCTCCAGGGTGCCCAGAGACGTCACAAACTGTTTATACCCTTGGCCTCTTTATAAAATAGTGAAGTAGTTTCCTGTAACCTGAACATATTTCTGGATGTATTGTTTTACTTGGTAGCTTGTTCTGTGGTACTTTGAGTGCCTAACACATGATAGGAAGTGCTGTGTGTACCCAGCACACTTCCAAACACCCCGGTGCATTGCAGCTATTATGTGTATAGTTGTTATCTACACCATGTGGCAATGATGAAAAGTCTTCATATGGGATGAGGGGAAGATCTGGGAGGAGTTGGGGAAGGGGAAGCTGTGATCAGAATTTATTATGTGAAAAAATATTTTCAAAAAAATATAAAAAGAAGTCATTATATAGTTAATACAGACTTCTTTTTTTTTAATTTTAAAAATTTATTCTTGGGCCAGAGGTATGGCTCTGCTAAAGCGATAACTGCTAAGCCCGAGGACCTGAGTTTGAGCCCTAGAACTCATACATGAGGAGAGATACTTACAAACTGTCCTCTGACCACATGCACTCACCAAAATGTAAAATAAAATCAAACCTAAAAAATTGAATTTATTATTTGACATTTTCTTACAGGTCTACAATGTATCTTATCCACACCCACTCCTTCTTCCCACTTCTTGTGGGCTCCCCCAACTCATGCCCTTCCCACTTTCATGTCTTCTATTTTGTAAACTAATGTTGCCTGCAGTGGCCATACCCTTAAGTAAAATGACTTCTTGTCAGTATCCATCTATTACCAATAGTTCCTTAGGTGAGAATGGAGCCTCATGAGCCCCTCCCCAACCCATGCTTCAATTATTGACTTGCTTGATCTTCCACATGTAATTTTGTATCTGCTACGAGTTCATGAGTGTAATGGCTAAATCATGTCCAGAAGACATTTCACAGTATTCCTCCCTATCTTCCGGTTTTAATATTCTTTTTTTAATTTTATTTTTTAAATTTTATTTTACATTGCAACCACAGTTCTCCCTCCCACCCCCCCTTCTGCCAACCTTGCCTCCTCACCAGCCCAATCCCACTCCACTCCTCTCATGGGGCAAAGCCTCCCATGGGGAGTCAACAAAGCCTGGTACATTAAGTTAAGGCAGGAGCAAGCCCCTCACCCCTGCATTAGACTGAGCATGCATCTCTCCATAGGGAATGGGCTCCAAAAAGCTAGCTCATACACCAGGGAGAGATTCTGGCCTCGTTGCCAGGGGGCCTTCACACAGACCAAGCTGCACAACTGTCTCCCACATGCAGAGGGCCTAGTTTGATCCCATGGAGGCTTCACGGTGTTGGTCTAGAGTTCCCATGAACTTGGTTCAGCTGTCTGTAGATTTCCCTGCCATAATCTTGACCTCCCTTGCTCATATATTCCCTCCTCCCTCTCTTCAATTGGATTCCTGAAACTCGGGCTGGTGCTTGATTGTGGATCTCTGTATCTGGTTCCATCAGGTACTGGATGAAGGCTCTATGATGACAGTTGGGGCGTTCACCAATCTGATTACAGGGAAGGCCAGTTCATGCACCTTCTCTGCTATTGCTAGGAGTCTTAGCTGGGGCCATCCTTGTGGGTTCCTGGGAGTTTCCCTAGCTCCAGGTTTCTCCCTAACCTTATAATGGCCCCCTCTATCAAGATCTCTCTTTCATTGCTCTCCCTCTCCATCCCTCCCTCAACTCTACCATCTTGTTCCCTCATGTTCTCATTCCCCATCCCCTTCTCTCTCCCACCTCTCCCCAACCCCAGTTTACCCAGGACATCTTATTTAATTCTCCTTCCTAGGGCAATCCATGTATCCCTTTTAGGGTCCTCTTTATTCCCTAGCTTCTCTGGAGCTGTAGATTGTAGTCTGGTTGTCCTTTGCTTTATATCTAGTATCTACTTATGAGTGAGTACATACCATGTTTGTCTTTCTAAATCTGGGTTACTTCCTTGAGGATTTTTTTTCTGGTTCCATCCATTTGCCTGCAAATTTCATGATGTCATTTTTTTCCAGCTGAGTAATACTCTGTTGTGTAAATTTCCTTTATCCATTCTTCAGTTGAGGGGCATCTAGGTTGTTTCCTGGTGTAGGAGTTCCTTCTGTTTGTGTGTTGCTTTCATTGGATAATGAATAAAGAAACTGCCTTGGCCTAGTTAATAGGGCGGAACTTAGGTAGGCAGAGAAAACAGAACTGAATGTTGGGAGGAAGAAAGCAGAGTCAGGAGAAGCCATGGATCCTCCGCCTCAGATGGACACCAGTTAGAATCTTGCTGATAAGTCACAGCCACGTGGAGATACATAGATTAATAGAAATGGGCTAAATCAAGATGTAAGAGTTAGCCAATAAGAAGTTAGAGTTAATGGGCCAGGCAGTGTTTAAATTAATACAGTTTCTGTGTGGTTATTTTGGGTGTAAGCTAGCTGGGCGGCTGGGACGAACAAGTGGGGCTCTCCCTTCCTACAGTTTCCAGGTTCTTACTATTACAAATAATGCTGCTATAAACATTGCTGAGCAAGTGTCCTTGTGGTATGATTGTGCATCCTTTGGGCATATGTCTAAGAGTAAATCATTGGGTCTTGAGGCATACTGATTCCCAACTTTCTGAGAAACTGCCATACTGATTTCCAAAGTGGTTGTAGAAGTTCACACTCACACCAGCAGTGGAGGAGTGTTCCCTTTATTACATGTCTTCTTCAACATAAGCTGTCCTTAGTATTTTTGATCTTGGCCATTCTGACAGGTGTAAGATGGTATCTCAGAGTCGTTTTGACTTGCATTTCCCTGATGATTAAGGGTGCTGAGCAATTCCTTAAAAGTCTTTTGCCATTTGAGTTTTTCTGTTGAGAATTCTCTGTTTAGATCAATACCCTATTTTTAAAATTGGATTATTTGGTATTTTGATGTCTAGTTTCTTGATTTCTTTATACATTTTGGAGCTCAGTCTTCTGTCAGGTGTGTGGTTGGTGAAGATCTTTTCCCATCTGTAGGCTGTCATTTTGTCTTGTTTATTGTGTCCTTTGCCTTATGGAAGCTTCTCAGTTTTAGGAGGTTCCATTTATTGATTTGTTGATCCCAGGATCTGTGCTACTGGTGTTATATGGATCTATTTGCAATCTTCTACATGTTGACATCCAGTTATGGCAGCACATTTGTTGAAGACACTTTCTTTTTCCATTGTGCCATTTTGGCTTCTTTGTCAAAAATTAGGTGTTCCTTCCCAAATATAACCCCAGAAGCACAGACACTGAGAGAAACAATTAATAAAAGGGACCTCCTGAAATTGAAAAGCTTCTGTAAAGCAAAGGACATGGTCAACAAGACAAAACAATAGCCTACAGAATGGAAAAATATCTTCACTAACCCCATATCAGACAGAAGTCTGATCTCCAAAATAAACAAAGAATTCAAGAAATTGGTCATCAAAAGAACACATAATCCAATTAAAAAATGGAGTACAGACATAACAGAGAACTCTCAACAGGGGAATCTAAAATGGCTGAAAGACAAATCAAAACAATTCTGATATTCCATCTTACACCTGTAAGAATGGCCAAGATCAAAAACACTGATGACAACTTATGCTGGAGAGGTTGTGGGGAAAAGGGAACACTTCTGCATTGTTGGTGGGAATGCAAGCTGGTATAACCCCTATGGATGTCAGTGTGGCAATTTCTCAGAAAATTAGGAAACAACCTTCCTCAAGACCCAATAATACCACTTTTGGGTATATATCCAAAGGATGCTCAATCGTGCCACAAGGACATGTGCTCAACTATGTTCATAGCAGCATTGTTTGTCATAGCCAGAACCTGGAAACAACCTAAATGCCCCTCAATTGAAGAATGGATTAAAAAATAGTGGTACATTTACACAATGGAGTACTACACAGCAGAAAAAAATAACGACATCTTGAATTTTGCAGGAAAATGGATGGAACTAGAAAACATTATTTTGAGTGAGGTAACCCAGACACAGAAAGACAATTATCACATGTACTCACTCATAGGTGGTTTTAAAACATAAAGCAAAGAAAACATAAAACACAATCCCAGAGAATTTAGACAACAATGCAGACACTAAGAGAGACTTACATAGATCTAATCTACATGGGAAGTATAAAAAGACAAGATCTCCTGAGTAAATTGGGAACATGGGGACTTTGGGGGAGGGTTGAAGAGGAAGGGAGAGGCAGGGAGGAGAGCAGAGAAAAATGTAGAGCTCAATACAAATCAATAAGAAAAAACCCAGAAAAAAAATCAGGTGTTCAATTCTATTGGTCCATGTATCTGTTTTTATGCCAAAACCAGCATTCTTTATGTCCTCTCTTCTGCCATGACCCCTGAGCCTTACAGAAGTTGATACAGATGTCCCGATTTGGGCTGTGTACACACAGTCACTTGTTCTCAGCACTATGAGGCTCCACCAAGGTTGAGAGCAGCATGAGTGCATGGGTGTGCACATATACATTTAGAAGGTATTTTGACAACATGTCCGTTTAGCAAAATGACAGGGATAGTTCTCATACACCCAGGGCCTATGGTCCCCAGTCACGAGCTTTTGACCAGGTTTACAGTACCAATCATAAATTCTTTTTTGTGGAGCCAGCCTCAGATCCAATCAGAAAGTAAGTGTTTACCCCCAGAATAGGCATGCCACTATTGCACAAGTGGGCACATCCTTCCTAGTAGGTAAGTATTGCAACATGAATGGTTGGTTCATAGCTGGGTAAGTTCCTTGATGACTTTTCTCCCCCAGTGGTTTGCATAGCACCTTCTGGTACTATGAAAACTAGTCGCGGGGTACAGGGAGGGACGGAAGTCTCTAGTCAGTTCTAGCTTGATTTTTCTTTGTTCTACAACCAAAGTGTGTTATATGTTCAGTGAAAGGGTATTACTACCAAGTTATATGGGCAACCAAGGGCAACAGCAATAGACTGTGTTGTTTTGGGAGCCTCTGGGATCTCACTGAGCAATAAATTCATATGGAGTATTTTACACCTCTATATTCTACTCATATGGATGTTTTTAATTTAATAACCCTAACTTCTGAAGGGACCATTGCCCACCTGTGCAAGCTTTGTAGTCCTTACTTTTGGTCAATCCACTTCACCCTTCCTTTTTCCACCTTTCTGTTCACATCCCTAATTCAGCTTTTAAGACTAGATTTTTCTCTCTCCTATTTTTGTATAACATGTAGACATGTTTTTTTTTCCTATTTGAATATTTATGATTGTCAGTTTGTTGAACATAGATGTAGAACCTACATTGTCCTTGCCCACAAGGGGGCACCCTCTAGTCAGGAAGATGAGCAATAAATAAGAAGACAAAAAGAGAAATAATATTGTAATGTGATTTATTGCACAGAAGGGCAACACAGTGCAGCACATGGAAATGTAGTTTATAACATCATAGACAGGGTTTATTATGGCATTTGTTTGTGTGTGTGTGTGTGTGTGTGCATGTATGTATCTATTTAGATAGAGTCTCATTTATCCCTTAGGTAGGCTGGCCTTAGAATTGATCAATAGCTAAGGATGACTTTGAGCATCTGATCTTCCTGCCTCCAACTCCTGACTGATGGAATTATAGGCTTGTGCCATACACCTGGTTAATGCAGTGACTGGGATCTAATCTATTTAGGATTTGTACAGGATACACAACACTCTCCTCACTGAGCTACACCCCTAACCCCCTTTATGGTGTTTTCATGGTGAAAATGAGGACACAAAGGTTGAATTAGCAACTTGACTGAGTCCATTTTCCTGAGTCAGTGGCTACTGAGGAGCAGAACTTGCCATCTGCACTACCGTGTGTAGAGATGCTAACTGGAAGACATGTATCTACATCCCAGTTTACTGTACACTTGGCTGTGTTGTTTCACCTCTTGAACCTCAGTCACCATGCCTTTCTAGTGGACACATAACTCTGGCCTAAGGAAGCCTACTATGAGATGACTGGAGAAGACTATAAAACTACTGATGTTGCCAGTTCCCATCCCTGCTTCTGTGGTGTGCCTCAGGAGTCTGGATTGAGAGAAAAATTCATCATGGGTCTCAGCTGCTGTGTCCTCAGTGGATCCTTGTGCATAACCCTTTGGTTTCTCCTTATTCCTCTGAAGACACAAATCAGTCCCAGGCTATGGTGAGCAGGACAGAGTGGCTGTGGGAATGGGTGAGAAGGAAATTGTCTCCCCAGGATCTCCTGACAGCCTCCACTCAGAAATTTCTTTCCCTATAAGTAAGGTGCCCCTCCACCAGCTCTGTGCTTGACTAAATATCGATAACATGACTATTTGAAAATTTCATAATGCATCATTAGTTAGTAATTATGACTTTGTCAGGTGCCAGTTAATTTTTATGTTAGAGTCACTCTGTGTGGCATGGAAATATTAGCTTGTCATTGGCTTTCCTTTCTGCTATGGGAGAATAATTTCAAAAGCTAGGTTAATGATTTTTGGGGGCGTAGGGAGGAGTAACGGAGAGAGAGGAAGGGGAGGGAAATTTATGGAGGCAGACAGAGAAGAGAAAGAGGGGTATGTGGTGGACTGGAGGGGATTTCTCACGTACCAGGAGAGAGGTAGGAGGACCCAGAACCTGGTCTTAGAAGGTGAATCATGTCACATTTGCTGACCTCCCACTTTTAGCCCACATTCAAAGAGTTTTTGTGGGGTGTTGACACATTTCCCAATAAGAAGGCATTATCATTTTACAGTCTCCCAGGAGATTCTTGTCATGTCTCATTTTGCTTGAATAAATTATTAATTTGATGTAATTAGGCTCATCCAGGGAAGCAGGTTGAGCTAATTTGGGATTCCTGTGTGGTTCCTCATGCATGCTTGGCTAGGCGTAGGTGGGGATCCAGGTGGCAAGGTCCCATCTCTTTAGTCAGACAATGGAGGTGGTAGAGTAGGTTTTACCTAACTTCATCTTCTGTGTTTGCCTCTCCACAGGTATCTACAAACTGGGCTCTGAGTGCTGAAAGCCCCTGTACTTCTTCAGATACCTAGAGCCTTAACAAGGTTGCACAGTTGCCTGGGTCCGGAGAGGACATTATTCAAAGACGTAGGTGGTAGTAGGCTCCTCTTTACTCACTGCTAAGGGTGCTTTACAGTCGATCTGCCAAGCTCACTGCTTCAGGGCTTCTAGATTTCAAAAAATGGCTCTAGTGTTGAAGATTTTGGGGCAAGACATGCTGATCACTGAGCTACGACTCTTCCCAACACATCTCTCTGAACTTCAAAAGATCTCGTCAGTTCTCTGTGACCAGCTGTGGACACAGCTGCTCTGTCACTCCAAAGGAGAACTGAGCTGATAAATGCTTCTGGCTCATCATGGGTGTTTAGTCAACCACAGCTGTGCTGCTTACCAGAGAAGTGCCTGCAACTGTTTTATGCACAAGGAATTAGGATTCAAGGGGGTATCATAACTTGCCCAGGACAGACCAAAGTCCTCGCCCACAAGGCCATTTGTCAAAGTTGATGTTGGCATTTTGCTATTCTTGAAAAGATTTTTTTTATTATATTTCAATTAATTTAGTCTGTGCATTACAGAGGTCAGAGAACAGTTTGCAGGAGTTTGTTCTTCTTCCGCTACATGGGCCCTAGGCATCGAACTCAGACGGTCAGGCTTGAGAGTAGGCCCTTTATTCACTGAACCACCTCAACTGCCCCATTTCTTTTTTGACAAATTGTCCATTTGCTGGAATATAGGCTATGAAGAAACAAATGCACTTAAGAACTTTGATTATATTTTAATGATTTTCAAATACCTGTGACATTTCTTCCCATGTGGCAAGGTTTGAAAATTCAACTTGTTTTTGAGAGGAGATAGTTATCTTTTTGAGGTTTCCTGTGGGCAATACCAGCCCGGAAGCAGCTTCAGAACCCACAGAGACTTGGGACTGGTGAGATGGCTCAGTTAGAAGGTGCCTGCCTGCACTTATGAAGACCCAAGTGAATCAACAGCATCCATGTGAAAACCAGCTGTTGGGGGTGTGTGTTGTAATCCCAGATATGGGGAGCAGAGACAGGAGCATCCCTGGTTCTTACTGTGCAGCCAGACTACTCCAATTGTGAGTCCCAGGTCTCAACAGGAGATCCTGTCTCAGCTAACCAGGTGGACAGTGTATTAAGAATAACACCTGAGATTGAACTCTGGTACACACATACTCACGTGTGCTTGCACATGCGTGCAAACAAGCGCCTGCGTGCGTGTGTGCGCGTACACACACACACACACACACACACACACACCTCTGGGTGCTTAAATGTGTGACTCTGCTGGCCAGCCTGTACTGGGTCTTGGGCAGCTGACCCATATGGCTATGTCCAGTGTTCTTTACAAAAGCATTTTTCTCTAAGGTGAGGCTTCAGTAACCCCAGGCCAGGAACTGCAGCATTGTCTCAGAGTCCCAGGCTCAGTGTCAATCCTGATAACCCTTCTACAACTTACTTATGAATGAGGAAAAGATGCTCAACAAAGCTACAGTGATTGCAATGTTATCTTTCTTCCATGTTCACGAGGTTACTGCAGCACCTCAAGGGCAGCAATTTAAATCAATCAACACCCTTAATAGCAGCACTTGCTGCAGTGCTGTCCCTTCCCAAGGGACAGCTTCATCATCAGAGACTTGGTGACAGATTGAGAATCTGGGGCCCAGACAGGCAGCAGCAGGAATAAGGACACCCGACTGTAACTTTTCCCTCCTGGCACCTTTGGCTCTTCCATCAGTTCATATTTTTGAAGCCTTTTCCCATCACTTTAAGCGGAAGCTACAGCAGTCCCCTCCCATAGGATTTCCTGCTTCTGCTCTCCTCTTTCTCATGCTGTCTGGCTGCTCAGAGAAACATTCTCTTGAGACAGGGCTTTGCCTCGCTCGATGGGGAACTTGTTATAAATGCAGCATCAGTGGGTCCACTAACTCACAATTCTGCTGCCTCAGCCTCCCGAGTGCTTGGATATCAGGTGTACACTACCACAACCAGCTTTAGTGTGTGTGTGCATGTGTGTGTGTGTTCAGGTTCATATGGCTGTGTGCACACATATATGTAGGTGTGAATGTGTTTGGAGGTCACAGAATGTCTGGTGTCTTCTTTCTCCACTTTAAAGTTTTGATTTTTTAATTTATTAAAAAATAAAGCTCACATACTCTTTCTCTGTATGTGAGCTTGCCACAGTGCACATTTTTTCCTTCTGCCATGCGGGTCTTGGGGCTCACAAAAGGTCACCAGGCTTGGTGGCATGATCATCTTCTGAGCCATCTGGTTGGCCTCCACTTTATTTTGAGGTAGTCTTTCACTGAGCCTGGAGCTCACTGATTCAGCTAGACTGGCTGCCCCTGAGCTCCAGGGCCTCTCTGTGTGTGTGTTGGGGCTGCAGATAAACATCGCCTCATGGGCGCTGGGGATCTGAGATCCAGTCCTTATGCTTGTGGAGCAGGTGCTTTACTAAGCCATTTCCCCAGCGCTGATTTTACTCTCCAGTTGTACAAACTATGTCACACTCATCCTCTCTGTTACCCTTTCTACCTCCTATGCCCTTTTCTCCTTCCACATTCCCAGACTCTCGTTAATTTTCATGTCCTTTTTCCATCCCTGATTTCTGCATGTGAGAAAAAGCTTTGACTTATTTCACTTTATAGGATGATTTCCAGTCCCACACATCTTCCCATAAATGACATGGAGTATTTCTTTAAAGAACCTATTGTGGCTTTTAAATTCAGATTCTTTGTCTTTGGGGAAGAAAACCTACAAGTGATCGCTCAGGAAAAGTATGAGGGAGAGAGAGAGAGAGAGAGAGGGAGAGGAAGAGGGAGAAGGAGAGGGAGAAAGACTATGCTTAAGGCAAAGGCTTTACAGTCTGCTGTTTAGAATTTCCAGGAACACAAAGCTGTGCAGTGTGTCTGCTGCTGTTGCTGCTGTTATTGTTGTCATTTAGCTTCACTAAAAACCAACACAACACACAGAGCTGAGCCTGTGCGATTGAAACTGAGATCCATGATTCAGCTGTCACACCATTGGTCATGATGGCTTAGACCATTAGGGTCATGACCTTGGATCAAGACAGATATTGGTGAGTTTTGTATTCATTCTTGTAGGTCTCGACTTTATTTATTTATTTTTGGTATTTTTGAGCCAGGGTTTTCCAGTAGCTATGGAGCCAGTCTTGGAGCTCTCTCTGAAGACCAGGCTGGCCTGGAGCTCACAGAGATCCTCCTGCTTCTGCATCCTGAGGGCTGGGATTAAAGGCGTGTGCCACCACCGCTAGGTCTTCAGTCTTTATTGAATTTCTTTCTTAATAGCCTTCTGTGAAGATCATTATGGGAAGTGAGAGAACCCAGGTCTGCGTCTGCTGTAGGGATGCATTGAAAGTGCTGTGCACTTCCCAGCGGCTTCACTTCCGCCGTGTCTCCTGGCTGAGTTGCTCTTAGTGCTCTGGACACTGGGGATGCAATAATAATAAAATACTCGCATTTTCCTTTTTGCTTTTGCTGGCAGGAGTCTCAGAGGCAGTATTGTCTCCAACAACTTTATGGGGTCTCATCTGAGTTCATCTTATACTCTCATCCTATTTTTCTTCTGCTTTGATAACTCTATGGAAAAATTGTCCTTATGCATCCATGTAAACCATCATGGACTCTTGGTTGAATATTAAATAGGATATCCTATAACAAATTCATTCATCTCCAGGTCACATCCCATCCTGACCACAATCCACCCATCCTTACACCACTGTTCTTTAGCAATATGACTTCCCAGGAAAGCAGAGGCAGAGGCAAAGTCCCTGTGCTAGTAGATGTGCTATTCAGGAATGCTTCCCAGGGCCACAGGGATAACCACCACTGGCTTTCCAGGATGAGATGTGAGAAAAGTCTAGCCCAGGAAGGCTCGGAAGAAGAGTCCATCAGTGAAAGGCTTGCTTGGGCAGTATGGAAAGTAGGTAGCTCCACAGTCAGTCATCACACAGGTGTGGCTGTGTGTGAGGGACAGAGCCAGGGTATCAAACACAGTACCTCTCTGACTATGTGAACTAGATTCCCTAGTGGGGACTATGCTGGGTACTCCCAAGACTACCCCCAGGTTCAAAGACACATTGCAAAGATTCAGAATTCAGTACAGTGGTTGTATTCATCACTGTCTTTTCTAGAAGGAAAACACATAGGGGACTTGCCAGAGTTAGACATGGGGGTGAGATCCAGAGGGAAACAGGTATAGGCTTCCAAAGGTCCTGTGCTAATTGTTTTAAGGAAAGCAGGATTTATTTTGGTTCACAGTTTGAGGGTACAGCCCTTCATGGTGGGAAAGACAGGGTGGCAAGAGCAGGAGATAAGTGGTCATGTGGCACCCACAGTCAGGAAGCAGAGAGATGAGTGCTTGATCTTTTCAATTCAGTCTGGGACCTCAGTCCATGAATGGTGCCCCTCACACCCACCTCAGGTGACCCAGTGTAGAGATGCCCCTATAGACACACCCACAGGTTTGTCTCCAAGGTGGTTCTGGATACTGTTAACAGTCACTCTTAATTCCTCCATCACTGACTCAGGAGAATGTATGTGGGATATCTGTCTGCCAGGGATGCTTGTTAGAGGTTTAGTTCCAAGGGGTTTCTTTGGCGATCTGTCATACAACCCCTCTCCCTGTTAAGCAGGAAAACTCTAGACCCCCAAGAAAAGCAAGTGTTGAGCAGAAGGCATATCTGCTGTGTGGCTATTTACTCTAGAATTAATTCTCTCCTGTAGAGAGGGTGGAGGCTCAGGAGACTTACAGAAAAGTTCTCAGACTTTGGAGGCCCTCCCAAGATTATGTCCTCTCAGGCTCAGGGAACCTAGAGAATTACAAGATCCAGAGAGCCCTCCCCAGGTTAAAGCAGCAGCTAATAGTTGATGGTGCTAGGAGATTGTGGGAGCGACTGATGTGAAGCCCCTTATGTGAGTATTCACACATGCTGGGATGTGGGCTCTTTGAGTCACGCATGCTGGGATGTGGGCTCTTTGAGTCACGCATGCTGGGATGTGGGCTCTTTGAGTATTCATGCATGCTAGGATGTGGGCTCTTTGAGTATTCACGCATGCTGGAATGTGGGCTCTTAGAGTCACACATGCTCTTCACTTCTATGAACAACTCTTTTTGTTCCTCCCCGCAAGATAGAGTTTCTTTGTGTAGCTCTGGCTGTCCTGGAACTCACTTTATGTACCAGGGTGGCCTTAAACTCACAGAAATTCTCCTGCTTCTGCCTCCTGAGTGCTGGTGTTAATCAATGCCCAGCTTTATCAGCAGCTCTAATAGAAACTCTTTGTTTGCCAAGGTAGACTTGGGTGGAATCTCTTCTTTGATCTATAGTGATATTTTATTTGTGTTTTAATAAATAAAGCTTGCCTGAAGAACAGAGTGCAAAGCTAGCTATGCTAGTCAGTCATACAGGCCAGGCAGTGGTGGCACACAGCTTTAATTCTGCAGCCTCACTAGTTAGTCTTAGAGGCTGGGCAGTGGTGATGCATGCCTTTAATGCCAGCACTAGAGAGGAGGATAAGATGGGAGGAGATAGGAATGCAGAGTCTCAGCAGCCTTAGTAGATGTAAGAAATCTCTGGTGGCTGGCGGCTTTGCTTTTCTGATCTTCAACTTGAACCCCAATATCTGTCTCTGGGTTTTTATTATTCATGCTACATTGATCTGCTCTCAATATCCTTTATAGTTCCATAACACATTTACAGGGCATTATAGCCAATGAGTTTCCAAGGCCTTTAGTAGGTTTCTGAGATAAACAGCATCTCAGGACTTACCTGAGATCAGTGGTCTTGCGGAGCTTTGATGCCTTTGTGAAGGTGAAAGCTGCCATAACTAAACATAACCCATGCTGACGCCATGTGTGGGTGCAGCTATCCATTTAAAAACACATCACTGGATTGGGCTACTGAGATGGCTCAGTGGCTTGTACCACAGAGCAAGCATGAGGGCCTGAGATTGATTTCCAGCACCCACAGAAAGAGGCAGTCATGGTTGTGTGTACCTGTGCTCCAAGTACTGGGGTGGCAGAGACCAGTGGATCCCTGGGGCTTTTTGGACAACTGTCCTTTCTGAATTGGTGAGTTCCATATAACACTAAGACTTTGTCTCAAAAAAATCCTGCAGCAGAGATATAAATCTTCCAGAACTAAAGAAGGAAAAGCAATCAGTGAGGAATGGGGCTTTGGAGATAAGGGTCAGGGAGAGCACTTGCCTGGCACAGAAAGACCTTGGAGGGAGGGAGGAGCCTGGGTTTGAATGTCTGTTCTGCAGCAAGAGTTCCTGTGCATTGTTTTTGAGGTTTAGTAAAGGACTGGTAATAAATTTTTTCAATTATTTTTGGTCAATATATTAGAGCAAAGTGGCAGACTTGGGGAGATCGTAGAACCATGTTCTCCCACACCATGCTATGCTTAATACCCTGGTTTGGGCACTATATCCTCCCTGCCATGATGGACTAAATCTCTCAAAACCATGTGCTAAGTAAACTATGATGGTTGGTTTCAGTTTCATTGTGGAACAATCTAGAATCATCAGAGGGGAGAACTTCAATGAGGGATTTTATAGATCAGGTTGTCCAATAAGCATGTCTGTGGGGGATTGACTAGGTTATTAACATTTACTGATGTAGGAAGACCTAGCCCTTTGTATACAGCACCATTCCCTAGTCAGGAAATCCTAGTCAGTATGAGTATCGGGAGTATTCATTCTTTCTCTGATCTTGACTGTGTCTGTGACTAACTGCTTCAACTTTTGGCCTTGTCTTCCTTGCAATAATGAACTGCAACTTGGACTTGTAAACCAAATAAACATTTCTTTCTTAAAATTGGTTTTGTCAGGGTAGTTTATTATAATAACAGAAATAAAACCAGGACATGAGATAAATAATTCCTCTCCGTTAAGCTGCTCTCTCAAGAATGTTGGCAATGATTATGAAAAGCTAGCTAACACGGAAGTTCAGGTACCTCATCACCTTTGTAATGATGATGGCAGATGTTGTTAAGGTTGAGTCTACAAGATCTCCCAGGCTCGTGTGAGGGAATACTTGTATCCTACTTGTGGTGATGTTTTTAGGAGGTTGTGGAACTTTGGTGTGTGGTGCCTAGCAGCAGGTCTTCAGGGTTATGCTGGCTTCTGGATCTGGCCTGTGTTCTTTGCTTTCTGATCTATGTTGTGTGAACAAGCTTCCACTATGACAAATGGAGCTATAACACTGCCTTGCTTTCCCCATGAACCCTCTGAAACCATGAGGTGAGATAAATCCATCTTCCTTTAAGCTGCTTCTGTCAAGTACTTTGTCATAGTGAAGAGAATAGTAACAGACACATGAGAAACGCAGTTTAGGAAGATGTTTTTATTTTGGCTCTTGGTTTGATGTTTCAGTTCATCATGGTTGAGAAGGCATAGTGGAAGACTTTTGTGGACTTTAACATCAGTAAATGTTAATAACCTTGTCAATCCCCCACAGACATGCTTATTGGACAACCTGAAGACTTTTGTGGAACTTGATGATATCATGATCAAGGACAGCCATGGCTATCACAGATGATGATGATGTAGATGATAATGATGATCATTATTCTGAGACAGTGTCTCATATAGCTCAGGTTGTCCTGGAATTCACTACGTAGTCAAGGATGACCTTGAACTTCTGATTCTCCTGTCTCCACTTCCTGAATGTTGGTTACAGGTGTGCACCATCATACCTAGTGAATTCTAGAGATTTTTCAAGGACCTGAGTGAAATCTGTCTATGAGAGAACTGGAAGTTTTGCTGTTAGAAAAAGGACAAATAACTCTGTGGGCTTTCTGAAGATGTTCAATTGATACACAACAATCCTAGGATTGGGCTTTATGCCTTGGCATTATTTAAATTCTGGAGTTGGATGAGAAAATCAGTGACATTTAGTTACAGCTACAAAACAAGATGAAGCTTAAGAAAGAAATTAATGAGCTGGGGTTCAGTTGGTAGAGTGCTTGCTTAGTGTGCATGAAGCCCTAGGTTTGATTCTATGCACCACATAGAAAAATGGGTGTTGTGGCACATGACTTTAATCCTAGTACTCAAGGGGCAGAGACAGAGGCAGAGGATCTCTGTGAGTTGGAGGCCAGTCTAGTTTATAGAGATCACACAGGGTTATATAGTAAGACCCTGTCAAAAAAAATGGTGTCTTAGGGTTTTATTGCTGTGAAGAGACACCATGATTACAGCAACTCTTATAAATGAAAACACTTAATTGGGGCTGCTTACAGCTCAGAGGTTTAGTCTATTGTTATTGTCATGGCAGGAAGCATGGTGGCATGCAGGCAGACATGGTGCTGGAGAAGGAGTTGAGAGTTCTACATCTGGATTTGCAGGCATCAGGAAGTGAAAGCCACACTGGGCATGTCTTGAGCATCAGAGACCTCAATGCCCACTGCAGTGAGACACACTTTTTCCCACAAATCCACACCTACTCTAAAAAGGTCATGCCTTCTAATAGTGCCACTCCCTATGGGCCTTTGGGGGCCATTTTTACTCAAGCAGCACACATGGTGACCTGTAATGTTCACACTCAGGAGATAAAGACAGGAATATCAGGGAGCCTAAAAATACATAGAAAGCTTGAGGGCCAGTCTTAGCTACAAAGGACCTGTAGAAAGAAGATTAAGAGAGGGGGCTGGAGAGAGAGAGGGTGGCTGATAGCACTGGCTACTCTTCCAGAGGACCTACCTTAATTTTATTCCCACCATCTACAAGGTGGCTTACAACTGCCTGTAACACCAGTTCTGGTGGATCTGATGCCCTCTTTTGGGCTCTGTGGGCATGGGGCACACATGTGGTACACAGGCATAAAAAACTACCCATATGCATAACACTTAGAAAATAAAGAGAAAGAAAGATTAGATTCTGTGACAGTAAATTAAGTTTAATTTCTTCCTTGAGGTTTTGAACTAAGATTCCATTTGTCATATGACTATTATTATTTGTTTTTATTTCTTAATTTTTAAATTTTTAAAAAATTTTTATTTAGCTTTATATTTTTCTCTGCTTTCCCCCTTTTCTCTCCCCTTCCTGTCTACCCTCTCCCTTGGTCCCCTGCTCCCAATTTGCTCAGGAGATCTTGTCTTTTTCTACTTCCCATGTAGATTAGATCCATGTATGTCCCTCTTAGGGTCACATTGTTGTCTAGGTTCTCTGGGATCGTGAATTTTAGCCTGGTTTTTCTTTGCTTTATGTCTAAAAGCCACTTATGAGTGAGTACATATTGTATTTATCTTTCTGGGTTTAGGTTACCTCACTCAAAATAATGTTTTTTTTTGATCCATCCATTTGCCCTCAGATTTCAAGATGTCATTGTTTTTTTCTGCTGTGTAAATGTGCCACATTTTTCTTATCCATTCTTCAGTCTAGGGGCATCTAGGTTGTTTCCAGGTTCTGGCTATGACAAATAATGCTGCTATAACATAGTTGAGCACATGTTTTTGTGGTACAATTTAGCATCCTTTGGGTATATACCCAAAAGAGATATTGCTGGGTCTTGAGATAGGTTGTTTCCTAATTTTCTGAGAAATCGCCATACTGATATCCAAAGGGGCTGTACCAGCTTGCACTCCCAACAGCAATGCAGGAGTGTTCCCTTTACCCTATATCCTCTCTAGCATAAGTTGTCATCTGTGTTTTTGATTTTGGCCACTCTTACAGGTGTAAGATGGAATCTCAGAGTTGTTTTGATTTGCATTTCTCTGATGACTAAGGATGTTGAACATTTCCTTAAGTGTCTTTCAGCCATTTTAGATTCCTCTGTTGCGAGTTCTCTGTTTAGGTCTGGACCCCATTTTTTAAAAAATTTTTTACTGCATTATGTGTTCTTTTGATGATCGATTTCTTGAGTGCTTTGTATATTTTGGAGATCAGCCCTCTGTCTGATGTGGAGTTGGAGAAGATCTTTTCCCACTCTGTACGCTGCTATCTTGTCTTGTTGACCATATCCTTTGCTTTAGAGAAGCTTCTCAGTTTCAGGAGGTCCCATTTATTTATTTTTGTCCTCAGTGTCTGTGCTACTGGGGTTATATTTAGGAAATGGTCTCCTGTGCCAATGTGTTAAAGTGTACTTCCCACTTTCTCTTCTATGAGGTTCAGTGTGGTTGTCTTTATGTCGAGGTCTGTGATCCATCTGGACTTGAGTTTTGTCCATGGGGATAGATATGGATCTATTTTCATTCTTGTGCATGTTGATATCCAGGTATGCCAGCACCATTTGTTGAATATGCTTTCTTTTTTCCATTTTATATCTTTTGCTTCTTTGTCAAAAATCATGTGTTCATAGCTGTATGGATTAATATCTAGGTCTTTGATTCAGTTTCATTGGTCCTCCTATTTGTTTTTATGCCAATATTAGGCTGTTTTCAGTACTGTGACTCTGTAGTAGATTTGAAGTCAGAGATTGTGATGCCTCCAGAAGTTCATCTATTGTACAGGATTGTTTAGGCTATCCTGGATTTTTTTGCTTTTTCACAAGAAGTTGAATGTTGTTCTTTTGAGGTCTGTGAAGAGTTTTGCTGAGAATTTGCTGGGCATTGCATTGAATCTGTAGATTGCTTTTGGTAGGATTTCCATTTTTACTATGTTAATTCTACCTACGCAGGAGCATGGGTGGTCTTTCCATTCTGGTGTCTTCTTCAATTTCTTTCTTCAAAGATTTAAAGTTCTTGTCATACGGGTCTTTTACTTGTTTGATTAGAGTTACTCAGAGATAGTTTATGCTATTAGTGGCTATTGTGAAGGGTAATGTTTCTCTGATTTCTTTCTCAGCCCTTTTATCATCTGTGTAAAGGAAGGCTATTGATTTTCTTGAGTTAATCTTGTATCCTGCTACATTGTTGAAGGTGTTTGTGAGTTGTAGAAGTTCTTTGGTAGAGGTTTTGGGGTTGCTTATGTAAACTATCATATCATCAGCAAATAGTGAGAGTTTGACTTCTTTTCTGATTTGTACCCCCTTGATCTCCCTTTGGTGTCTTATTGCTCTAGCTAGAACCTCAATAACTATATTGAATAGATATGGAGAGAGTGGACAAACTTGTGTTATTCCTGATTTCAGTGCAATCACTTTGAGTTTCTCACCATTTAGTTTGATGTTGGCTGTTGGCTTGCTGTCTATTGCCTTTATTATGTTTAGGTATGTTCCTTGTATCCCTGCTATCTCCAAGACCTTTATCATGAAGGGATGTTGTATTTTGTTGAAAGCTTTTCCAGCATCTAATGAGATGATCATGTGGTCTTTTTTCAGTTTGTTTATATGGTGGCTTATATTGACAGTTTTTCATATGTTGAACCATCCCTGAATCTCTGGGATGAAGCCTACTTGGTCATGGTTGGTTGATGTTTCTGTTGTGGTCTTGGATTCAGTTTGCCAGTATTTTATTGAGTAGTTTTGAATCACTGTTTATGAATGAGATTGGTCTATAATTCTCTTTCTTAGTAATGTGGTATAGGAGTTTCTTCTGTATTTGTGTTGCTTTCATTGGTGAATAAAGAAAACTGCCTTGGCCTTTTGATAGGACAGAAATCAGGTAGGCGGAGTAGACAGAATGGAATGCTGGGAAGAAGGCAGTGTGGCAGAGGCCATGAAACTCCTGTCTGAGGAAGTAGAGGCGGGTCAATGAGAACAGGAGAATTCTGGGAAGGAGGAAGCCCATTCCTCCCCAGTCCTGTCCAGACACCGAAGAAGCAGGATGTGACCTGCCCCGCTGAAAAATGTACTGAGCCATGTGGCTAATTTAGATAAGAATAATGGGTTAATATAAGTTATAAGAGCTAATATGAAGCCTGAACTAATGGGCCAATCAGTGTATCATAAAAAAAAAGAAACTCCTGTCTGAGATTGACACTGGTTAGGAATCTTTCCCGGTAAGCCACAACCTTGTGGTGCTATACAGATTATTAATAATGGGTTAAATAAAGATGTGAGAGTTAGCCAAGAAGAGGCTAGATATAATGGGCCAGGCAGTAATTTAATTAATACAATTTCCATGTGGTTATTTCAGGGCTTAAGCTAGCCAGGTGGCAGGACGGGGCCACCGCTCCCCTTACTACAGTAATGTCTTTATGTGGTTTGGGTATCAGGGTAATTGTAGCCTCATAAAAAGAGTTTGACAGTTTCTATTGTGTGAAATAATTTGAGGAGTATTGGTATTAGTTCTTCTTTGAAAATCTTTTAGAATTCTGTGCTGAAACCATCTGGCCTTGGGCTCATTTTGTTGGGAGACTTTTGATTACTGTTTCTATTTCTTTAGCAGTTATAGGTCTACTTAATTTGTTTATCTGGTCTTTATTTAATTTTGGGAAGTGATATTTATCAAAAAAGCTGTCCATTTCCTTTATGTTTTCCAATTTTGTGGGGTACAGGTTTTCGAAATATGACCTAATGATTCTCTGGATTATCTCCATGTCTGTTGTTATGTCCTTTTCATTTCTGATTTTGTTAATTTGGATATTCTCTTTGTGCCTTTTGATTAGTTTGGATAAAAGTGGGTCTATTTTGTTGATTTTCTCAAAGAACCATCTCTTTGTCTCATTGAGTTTTTGTATTGTTTTCTTTGTTTTTCTTTTGTTGATTTCAGCTCTCAATTTGATTAGTTCCTGCTGTCTAGGCCTCCTAGGTTAGTTTGCTTCTGTTTGTTCTAGAGTTTTCAAGTGTTCTGTTAACTCACTAGCATGGGATTTTTCCAACTTCGTTATGTAGGCATTTAGTGCTATAAACTTTCCTCTTAACACTGCTTTCATAACACTGTGTCCCATAAAGTTGGGCATGTCTTGTGGTCATTTTCATTGAATTTTAGAAAGTCTTTAATTTCTTCCTTTATTTCTTCCTTGACCGATTGATGATTCAGGTGAGCATTGTTAAATTTCCATGCGTTTGTGGGCTTTCTGGAATTTGTGTTGCTGTTGAATTCTAATTTTAAGCCATCGTGATTTGATAAGATACATGAGGTTATTCCATTCTTTTTTTTTTTGTATCTGTTGAGGTTTGTTTTCTTACTTAGTATGTAGTCAGTTTTTGAGAAGGTTCCATGAGGTGCTGAGAAGAAGGTGTATTCTTTTATGTTTGGATGGAATGTTCTATAGATGTCTGTTAAGTCCATTTGAGTCATAACATTAGTTAGTTCCCTTATTTCTCTGTTAATTTTCTGTCTGATAGTCCTGTCCAGTAGTGAGAGTGGGGTGTTGAAATCTCCCAGTATTAGTGTATAGGATTTAATGTTTGATTTAAGCTTTAAAAGTGTTTCTTTGACACATGAGGGTGCCCTTGTATTTGGGGCATGGATGTTCCTCTTGATAGTTTTTTTTTCCTGTGACTAATATGAAATGTCCTTTTTTGTCTCTTTTGATTGATTTTAGTTTGAAGTTTATTAAGGATTGTACGCCAACTTGTTTCTTAGGTCCCTTTGATTGGAAAATTTTTTCTCAACCCTTTACACTGAGGCATTGTCTGTTTTTGAGGTTGAAGTGTGTCTCTTGTATGCAGCAGAAGGATGGATTCTATTTTTGAATGCAATCTGTTAACCTGTGTCTTTTTACAGTTGAGTTGTGTCCATTTATATTAAGGGATATTAATGACCAGTGATTGCTATCACCTGTTATTTTAGTTTTGTTGTTGTTGATGTTATTGTGTGTGTTTTCCCCTTCTTTGGGATTTGCTGCTGTGAGATCATCTATTGTTTGTGGTTTTGTGGATGTAGCCAACTTCCTTGGGTTGGAGTTTTCCTTCTAGTACTTTGTATAGTACTAAGTTTATTGCTAGATATTGGTTAAATCTAGTTTTGTCATGGAATATCTTGTTTTGTCCATCTGTGGTGGCTGAAAGTTTTGTTGGTTATAGTAGTTTGGGCTGGCATCCAGGGTCTCTTAATATCTGCATAACACTTGACCAGGACCTTCAGACTTTCATTGTTTCCATTGAGAAGTCAGGTGTAATTCTGATAAGTCTGCCTTTATATATTACTTCTCCTCTTTTCTTTGCAGCTCTTAATATTCTTTCTTTACTCTGTATGTTTAGCGTTTTGATTATTATGTTGTGTGGGGGCTTCTTTTTTGATCCAGTTTACTTGGTGTTCTGTAAGCTTCTTTTATCTTCATATGCATATCTTTCTTTAGGTTGGGAAAGTTATCTTCTATGATTTTGTTGAATATATTTTCTGTGCCTTTGAGCTGGAGTTCCTCCCCTCTTCTATACATATTATTCTTAGGTTTGGTCTTTTCATGGTGTCCCAGATTTCCTGGATATTTTGTGGTAAGCTTATGTTAGGTTTAATGTTTTCTTTGACTGATGAGTCTATTTCCTCTATTGTATCTTCAGCACTTAAGATTCTCTCTTCCATCTCTTGTATTCTGCTGCTTATGCTTGCCTTTGTGGTTCCTGATGGTTTTTGCATAATTTCTATAATTCTTTTGGTTTGTATTTTCTTTATTGTCTCTATTTCTGTTTTAAAGTCTTTAAACATTTCTTTCACCTGTTTGATTGCTTTTTCTTGGTTTTCTTTAAGGGATTTGTTTATTTCTTCCATTTTTTTGTTTGTCTTTTCTTCCATTTCTTTGAGGGAATTTTTTATTTCCTCCTTAAGGGCCTCAAACATTTTCTAAAGTTATTTTTTTAGGTAATTTTCTTGTGCTTCATCTGTATTTGGTTGTTCAAGTTGTTCTGTTGTAGGTCTACTAGTTTTTATTGGTGTCATGTTGTTCTTTGTGGTGTTGAGTGTGTTCTTACCTTGTTTACCTATCTTTTCCTCTGATTGGTGTAGTTGGGGCTGTCTGTGTCTTGTGATCAATCTTCCACATGTCAGTGGATCCAAGGCTCAGATGGTTGCTCCTCATAGTGCAGTTAGGGCCACTGTTCCAGTCATTCTGGAGGCCACTTAGTCTTCCTAGAGGTTGCTCAGCACTCCCTGGGGTTGCTCTGCAATACCAGGGGTCGTTTGGCCCTGCTCTCATGGAGGTTGCTTGCTTAGAGTTGCTTCTGCTGAGGTCACTGCCTTGAGCCTGCTCAGGCAGAGGTTGCTGGCTCAGGCCTGCTACCTCAGAGGTTGCTGATTCACTCCCAGTCCTGCAGAGGTCTCTGGCTTGGGTCTGATCCCTTAATGGTGGCTCCCTTGCACCTGCTTCTGTGGGGGTCGCTGCCTCAGGCTTGCTTCTGTGGAGATTGCTGGTTCAGTCCTGCTTTGGCAGAGGTTGCTGGCTTGGGCTTGCTCCAGTGGAGGTTGCTGGCTTAGGCCTGCTACCTCAGAGCATGTTGATTTATGCCTGGTCCCGCAGAGGTCTCTGGCTTGGGCCTGCTCCCTCAGCAGTGGCTCCTTTGTACCTGCTCCTGTGGATGTTGTTGCCTCAGACCTCTTCGGTGGAAGTCACTACCTCAGGCCTGCTCTTGTGGAGGTCGCTGCCTCAGATCTGTTCCCACAGATGTCCCTGGCTTGGGCCTGCTCCCTTGGATGTCCCTGACTTATTCATGATCCCTTGGTGGTCACTCCCTTGTACCTGCTCAAGTGGAGGTTGCTGCCTCAGGCCGGCTCCTGCAGAGATTGCTAGTTCAGGTTTGCTCTGGCAGAGGTGCTGGATCAGGCCTATTATTATTTGTTGTTGACTGTGGGCCTTCCCAGCTCTCTCTCTTTTCCATTTATAACTATGTCTTATAAGTCTCTTTAGCTACTGCCTTATGTTATATATGTATCTGTTACTTAGTACACTGTTGTTGCATGTGTGAGTGTGTATGTTTATGTGGGTGCACCTGCATATGCATATGTGCCACAGGTCAATCCTGTGTGTTTTTCCTATGGACATGCATATCTTGGAACAAAGGAGATATGGGCTAGAATAGTGATTCAGAGCAGAGTCGGAAGACCTCAATGCCTAGTCCATGAGTTGGTCAGGACCATAGTGGGAGGACATGAAGGGTTTTATACCTAGGGAAAGCTTCATAAACCATGGTTGAATGAAGACTGGTCTTCTGGGCAGCTAGTAATCTACAAACAAACAAAATAAATAAATAAACAAATTAGAAATGAATTTATTTGGCCAGGCATGATGGTGCATACTTTTAATTCTAGTACTTAGAGGTAGAGGAAGGCATATCTCTGTAAGTTTGAGGCCAGCCTTGACTACATAGTGAGTTCTAGGCCAGCCAGGGATACATAGTGAAACCCTATCTTGAAAAATAACAAAATAAATATATTTTAAAAACCTACATTAAAAAATTCTTCTCTACTGTGAGAACACCTTCAGTCAATAGTCTTTCAGGTACCAGCCCACTTTTGGGCATAGTCTCATGTACTATAAATGCAGACAAAAAGCATGCATGGGTCTCTTGGAAACCTTTTGGCTGCTGTATTTGGTTCCAGTTCCCAGCGCAAGCAGAGGACTGCAGGTCGCTACTCTTTCTGTGAGTTTATCCCCAGATAAACAAACCTTTGTTATACTCCATTCCAGGCTATTGTGGAGCTCTTTTGTACACCAACATTTCTCTTTTTAGGTGAAGCTAATTACCCTGTATGGATTGATTGAGCACACAGATACTAACAGTAGTGGAAGACCCTCAGAGTAGCAGGTGAGGCCTGTTCTCAAGTCTGCTTGGGCTTCAAGTAGTGCTGCTGTGACACAGGTGACTTTGAACTCTGTGAGTGCTCAGACACCCCCTATTATGTGTCTCCTGTGATGACTTCCAGGATCTTGTTGCCCCCAGGTTCCTATTGTTGTACTTACCTGTCCCAATCCTAAACTCCTAGCACATTCTTACCTTTGCTGAGAGTTAACAGCTTGGCTTTATGTCTTCTCCCAATCTGTGAGCTTTTGGAGAACTGAAGAACCCTTCACTTCAGACTCATGGTAGATAATCAAAATATGTTGGTTAAGAGGTTCACCACTGGGGATTTCCAGGAGCAAAGAATAGCAGCTGTCCTGCAATTTCAGTTAGAAGTACACTCCATTGACTGAAGCCTCTGAAGAGAAGAAATTTGGAAGATTTCTAGCTCCTGTGGCAGTCTAGGATCCACAGGGAGAAAATGTTTTCCAGGGCCATCTATAATAGGTTACAGAGAATGCAGAAAGTAGTCAGAGAAGAAAATGTAGAGTGTCCATGTCTTCTGTGTCCCAAATTACAGCAGGGGTCATTTTTTTTCATACCTTAAAATCTTATTACTACAAATTCACTGTGTAAAATTATGGGTTTATTATAATTCTTTTTAAAAACTTACTTATTGCTACTATATATGTGATGTGAATGTGTGGCAGAGGGCACATATGCCACAGAGCCTGTGTGGTGGTCAGAGAACAACTATGTGGGTCTGTTCTCTCTTCCAATTTTACGTGGATTTTGGGGACAAAACTCAGGTTTTCCAGGCTTGTATAGCAAACACCTTTATCTGTTGAGCTGTTTTTCTGGCCTTCAATACAGTTCTTTCATATAATTATTTAGTGTGTGTGTATGTGTTCCTGATGTATGCTTGTACCCTGAGGCCAGAAGAGGGAGCTTGATTTCTGAGCAAAGGAGTTACAGACAGTTGTGAGATATCAGATCTGAGTGCTGGGAACAGAACTCAGGTTCTCTTCAAGAGGAGCAAGGGCTCTTGACTGTGGAGTCCTCTTCCTAGCTCCCCCATTACATTTTTATATAGGTATATACTGAACTTCCCTTACAGTCACCTCCCTATTCCCTTTCTTATTCTCTTTCTCCCCTTTCTCCTCCCTCATGTATTCTGATGGGAGCGTAGAACCAATCTTTGGAATATGAGTTACCTTTCTGACCTGAAACATTGTTGGCTGTGTGGTATGAGACATGTCACTCAACCTCTATGTCATTGACATAGTATAATGGTATATTATTTGTGTCTTAATGAATAAAGCTTTCCTTCTACCAGGCCCGCTCTTTTGACTGTGAGGTCCTGGGCCAGCAAGCGGTCCTGATCCAGTGCTGGCAGATACATCTGGACTGGTAAGTGGGTCCCAGCCCGGCTGCCCAGGAGCCCCAGGAGGGGTCTACAGGTGCCCTCCAATCTCCGAGGCTTTCTGGCCACTTAGGGGGCCTCCCCCCTCTACTGGCTTTTCTGCTTATCCCACCCCAGCTTGCCCCCGGGCACCCCTTTCCATCTAAGGGGTCCTAGCTTCCCTGAACTCAGCCTCCTTCCGGACTGAGGCTTTGAGGGAAGGGTGATTGCAGGGCTACAGGGGTCCCCTTGTTCCACGGAGTGGGCTTCTTCTACCAGGCCCGTTCTTTTGACTGCGAGGTCCTGGAACAGCAAGTGGCCCTGATCCAGTGCTGGCGGATACATCCGGAAGGCAAGTGGTCCATATCGAGTACCAGTTGATCCATCTGGAGGGACCAAGCCACCAAGACTCTCCTGACCACATTCGAAGGAAGAGATGGGCAGGCGCCAATCCAAGAATTCCTCCAACAACCTGAAAAACAACATGATAATACCAGAATCCAGCGAGTATGCAACAGGAAAACCTGAGCAACCTAATCCAGAAGAAGTAGAAGAAATCGACTTTAAAAGTAACATTATGAAAGTGATAGAGACCATTAAAGAAGAGGTGAAAAACTTCTTTAAAGAAAGGGACAAGAAGACTAACAAAAAGTTAAAAGAAATGAATAAATTCCTCAAAGATACCCTAGAAAACCAAGTAAAAGCAATCAAACAGGTAGTGGAAACAGTTCAAAAATTGAAAACTGAAATGGAGGCAATGAAGAAAACACAAACCGAAAGATGGTGGGATATGGAAAATCTGGATAAACCAACAGGAACTGCAGAGACAAGTATAACCAACAGAATACAAGAGATAGAAGAAAGAATCATAGACGTTGAAGATACGATAGAGAAAATAAACTCAGTGATTGAAGAAAACAACAAATCCAACAAATTCATAACACAAAACATCCAGGAAATCTGGGACACCATGAAAAGACCAAACGTAAGAATAATAGGGGTAGAAGAAGGAGAAGAATTACAGCTCAAAGGCCCAGAAAATATATTCAACAAAATTATAGAAGAAAACTTTCCCAAACTAAAGAAGGATATTCCTATGAAGGTTCAAGGAAGACTGGGAGAAGGGGAGGAAGTGTAAATTTTTTTGAATGAAAAATAAAAGAAAAAAAGTTCTTTGGTAGAGTTTTTGGGGTCACTTATGTACACTATCATACCATCTGCAAATAACAAAAGTTTGACTTCTTCCTTTCAAATTCAAATCCCCAAGATCTCCTTACTCTGTCTTATAGCTATTGCTAGGACTTCAAGCACTATATTAAAGAGATATGGAGAGAGTGGACAGCCTTGTCTTCTTCCTGATTTTAGTGGACTCGCTTTGAGTTTCTCTCCATTTAATTTGATGGTAGCTGTTGGCTTGCTATATATTGCTTTTATTATATTTAGATATGATTCTTGTATCCCTAATGTCTCCAAGACCTTTATCATAAAGGGGTGTTGAATTTTGTCAAATGCTTTTTAGCATCTAATGAAATGATTGTATGGTTTTTTCTTTCAGTTTATTTATATGATGGATAACATTGATAGATTTTCATATGTTGAACCAGCCCTGCATCTCTGAGATGAAACCTACTTGATGATAATGGATGACTTTTTAGATGTGTTCTTGGATTCTGTTTGCCAGTATTTTATTGAGAATTTTTGCATCGATGTTCATGAGTGAGATTGGTCTGTAATTCTCATTCTTGGTTGTGTCTTTGTGTGGTTTTTGTATCAGGGTAATTGTAGCTTCATAAAAAGAGTTTGACAAGGACCCTTCTGTTTCTATTATGTGAAACACATTCATGAGTATACGTATTAGCTCTTCTTGGAAGTTCTGGTAGAATTCTGCATTAAAACCATCTGGTCCTGGGCTTTTTTTGGTTGGGAGGTTTTTGATGGCAGCTTCTATTTTGTCGCGACTTATAGGTCTATTTAAATTGTTCACCTGGTCTTAATTTAATTTTGGTATGTGGTATTTATCTAAAAAACTGTCCATTTCTTGTACATTTTCCAATTTAGTGGCATACAGGCTTAAGACCTAATTATTCTCTGAATTTCCTCAGTGTCTGTTGTTATGTCTCCCTTTTCATTTCTGATCTTGTTAATTTGAGTGTTCTCTCTCTGCCTTTTGATTAGTTTGGATAAGGGTCTGTCAATCTTGTTGATTTTCTCAAGGAACCAGGTCTTTGTTTCATTGATTCTAAAATCAATCAGAAGAGATGGTTTAGGGGTTCCCAATACCAAGAATGACAAGAAAAGAATTAAATGATACTTATTGTGGGCGAGTCTGGTCCATTTAGGTAGGTCAAATTGGCTTCCTGGAGCTTATATAAGAAATGCTTGAAAAGAAATAAGTTTTTTTGTATTATGGCATTTACCTTAACATCCAGGAGACACTGCTGCAGTCAGTGATACCTGTTATGCTAAAGTTTGTTTTGTAAGTTTGGAGTTTGAGGTTAAAAACTCATTATTGTTTCTTACCACTTGGGCTTCTGACAGTCCTTGTACCTCTGACTCTGTAATAGCAGTTGAGTGGTCCACTGGAAATTAAGCATGAAATTGAAAGTATATTGGAGACAGAAGAGAAGGGAGAGCACACGAGAGTTGAGTAAGGATGAGACCTTTATTTTCCTGGAACTGGAGAAAGAGTGGCTGATCCTGGTGTCCATTGGAACTTAAGGCAACAGGGCCCTGTCTGAGTTACTGTATATGAGGGGGTGTCTTGAGCTGGAGGGGTGAAGGGTTTAAGATGCGACAGGTGAATCCAATGAGGGAGTCCTTCGATCTTGGCAGCTGTAGGAGTTACAAGAATTATTTTAAACGGTCCCTGCCGTTTAGGGGAAAGGGGTGAGGGATGTTGGTCTGGGGGAGAAAATAATACCTGATCCCCTATTTTAGTTGTCGGTGGGCATAAGCTAGTACATGGTTGAGGTAATGAGTGGTTGGTGAAATCCCATAATAGGGAGCGTAGATGAGATAACAAGGGAGTAAGCAGGTGATCAGGAAGGGGAGAGGTTTTAGGTGAGAGGCCTGGGGTTAAAACTGGTCGCCCATACATGAGTTCAAAAGGCAAGATGAAAAGGGGGCTTTTGGGGAGAGCCCTAAGCCTGAGGAGGGCCAGAGGCAAAAGTTTTACCCAGTCAAGGTGAAGTTCCTGTGACATTTTAATAAGAACATTTTTTAGGGAATGGTTAGCTGATTCTACTTTTCCTGAAGATTGAGGGTGGTATGGGATATGAAAATGCCAAGGGATGTTAAGAGCCTTAGACAAGTTTTGGGAAATCTGAGAAGTGAACTCAGGGCCATTATCTGACTGAAGAGAGTTTGGGATTACAAACCGGGGGATGATTTCTTGGAGAAGAACATCAGAAACTGTCTGGGCTCTCTTATTAGTGGTGGGAAATGCCTCAATCCACCCAGACATTGTATCCACCAGGACCAGAAGATATTTAACTCTTCTGACCATGGGTATGTGGGTAAAATCCAGCTGCCAGTCAGTTACTGGAAGGGAGCCCCTGGCCTGGTGGGTGGGGAAAGGAAAACTATGGTATTTCGTCTTGGGATCAGACTTTTGACAGATTTGACAAGAGGCCATGATAGCTTTTAGGAACTTTAAGTCCTCAGGAGTGGGTTGGAGGTGAGCCCTAACAAAATGAAGCAGAGCTTTGCTATTAGGATGAAAGAGCTGATGTAGGTAGGACACAATTTGCTGGGTGTCAGTGGGTGTCTGCGAGAGTGTGGGCTGTATTGTATGAACCCCCTGAGGTGATTGAGGTAGGTTTGGGCCTTGGAATGCTGCTGTCTTAGCTGCTCTGTCAGCCCGATTATTTCCCTTTGAAATAATGGAACTGTCGGTCAGATGAGACTGACAGTGAATAATTCCTATAGCTTTGGGGAGATGGGAGGCTTTTAACAGGTCTATAATGTAACCTGAGTTAGTTATGGATCCTCCTTTCATTGTAAGAAGCCCACGTTCCTTCCAGATAGCTGCGTGGGACAGGAGGATATGAAAGGCATATTTGGAGTCTGTGTAAACATTTAAAGATTGTCCTTCCGCTAACTGTAAGGCACGTGTAAGAGCTATCAACTCAGCCTGCTGATTAGTGGTATGGACAGGGAGTGACTGTGCCTCTACCACCCCGGTATCTGACACTATAGCATAGCCTGCTCTACAGGTCCCTTCACATAAAAAGGAGCAGCCATCTGTGTACCAGGTGTAAGTGGCCTGGGACAGTTTGCCTTCCTGTATATGTGAGGGGTGGGGCAGTAGATCCTCTAAGATCTCTATGCAGGCATGAGATGGGGAATCATTAACATTAGGTTGAGGTAGGAGATTTGAGATATTAAGGTGTGGGCAGCATTGGAAGTGAGTGTGGCATCCTCTATTAGTGCCACCTCGAGGGAAAGAACTCGGGAAGGTGGTAAGGTTTGTAAGCCTTTGTAAGTTAAGAGATGGGACAGATTATGGTGGGAGAAGACAGTGGTGCGTGACCCAAAGTTTAGTTTTTTTTTTTGACTCACGAATAAGAAGCTCAGCAGCCACTATAGCATGTATGCAGGGTGCCCAGCCCTGAGTGGTGAGGTCCATCTTCTTTGACAGGTATGCTACAGGTGCAAAAGAAGGTCCCAGTTGATGTCCTAGGACCCCAAGGGCATATCCCTCCTTCTCTGCTACATAAAGAGAAAAGGGACGAGTTAAATCTGGGAGATGAAGAGCTGGGGCCTGGATAAGGGCTTGCTGGAGTCTCTGGAAGGGTTTAGTAATGGGATGGAGAAGGGGCTCATGCAGAGAGTCAAGAGCTGCCTCATATAAGTGGTGGGCAAGGAGAGAAAAAGAGGGGATCCAGGAACACAGGAAGCCAGCTACTCCCAGGAATGATAAAACCTCTTCTTTGGTGGAAGGAACTGCAAGAGACTGGATTAGCTTTTTTCTATCTAGAGTAATAGCCTTTTGGGTTGGGGTTATAGTTAATCCCAAATAAATGACATGAGGGGTAGACAGTTGGGCCTTAGAAGGTGAGACTCTATAGCCCTTTTTGGACAGGAAATTTAAAAGAGCGGAGGTATCAGTTTTGCTGATCTCCAATGATGGGCTGCAAAGTAAAATGTCATCCACATCCTGTATGAGCTTAGACTTAGGGAGAGGCAGTGAGAGCAGGTCAGAAGCTAAAGCCTGGCCAGACAGGCGTGGGCTGTCCCGGAATCCCTGGGGGAGGACAGTCCAGGTGAGCTGTGTGGAGAAGTGAGTGTCAGGATCACTCCAGGTGAAGGCAAAGATGTTTTGAGATTTGAGGAATAGAGAAAAAAGTGTCCTTGAGGTCTAGAACTGAGAAGTGGGAGGTTCCTGGAGGGATATTGGATAGGAGGGTGAGAGGATTAGGAACTACTGGGTGGAGAGGGACCACTTCAGAGTTAATGAGCTGGAGGTCTTGAACCAGATGATGGGTTGCGTTAGATTTTTTAACAGCAAGTATAGGTGTGTTAAAGGGAGAAGAGGTGGGGCGAAGCAGATTTTTCCTTAAAAGATCAGAAATAATAGGTTTAAGTCCCTTAAGGCTCTGGAGAGAGAAACGGTACTGAGCTTGGGTAATGTACTTAGTGGGGTCTTGTAATTGGATAACAATGGGGGAATGGTGTTTAGCAATGGAGGGGTTTTGGGTGTCCCAGACTTGGGGGTCCACCTGGGAGGCTGGTAGAGGAAAAGACACATTAGGGTTGGGAGGCTGAGAGGCTAGGAGAAGGAGGAATGGAGCTGCTGGCGAGTCTGGGGTAAGGTTAGTTGGAGCAAAGGAAATGGAGGCTCTGACCTTTGTTAAAAAATCTCTTCCCATAAGAGACACTGGGCAGGTTGGCATGACTAGAAATGAATGAGTAAGATAAATGCCCCTAAACACACAGTTAAGTGGTGGGGTCTGCTGAGGTAGATAAGGCTGTCCGCCTTATCCCAATAGGGAAACTAGAAGGAGAAGTAGGCCCCCAGAATTCCCTCAGTACTAATTGAGTATGTGGCTCTGGTGTCCAAGAGAAAGGAGATGGGCCATCCTGATACCGTGATGTCTACCCATGGCTCCTCATTACAGATGACGGTTGTGGTAGGGTCAAAGGAGCCCGGGCAGCCTCACTCATCCATGGCCAGACCTAGAAGATTAACTTGGGAATTCTCTGGGTCCGATGTATCCATGCCACTACACGTACGAGGACAATCTACTGCTCAATGACCTTCCCTATGACACCTCGGACAAGGTCTCCTAGGGCTAAGATGAGGATTAGGGCATCCTCAGGCCCAGTGGCCGGCTTTACCACATTTGAAACACAGACCTGGCAGTTCTTGAGCCCCGGGGGGTGGAGGGGCAGCACGGACAGCACGGATTGGGCGGTCCGTCACCTCGGCCAGTCAGGAGGCCATGGCTAACACATGACAGTGATTTCGGGCTTTGTCATTGCTCGCATGGTACACCTTAAAAGCCGCCTCTAGGACTTCTGCCTGCGGGGTCAAGGGGCCTTTCTCCAAATGTCTAAGCTTAGCCCTAATGTCAAAGTAGCACTGATTTAAAAAATGAGTCATCAGTAACTGTCTGCCTTCCGTGGTCTCTGGATCTAAGTTAGTATACTGTAACAGAGCCTTTGTGAGGCATTCCAAAAATGCTGAAGGATTTTCCTTCATATCCTGAATTATCTCAGGAGCTTAGTATAGTTTACTGGTTTGAGGGCAGCCTTGCGGAGGCCTGCTAGGAGGCAAGTTAAAAACCTGTCCCTAGCTAAAATCCCACCCAGAGATTTATAATCCCAGTGTGGCTCTTGATCTAGGACCGCCTCTACTCCGGGAAGGTTGGAGGCAAAGTTTGATGGGTCTCGTCTGCATGTAGTCTGGCCTGCTCCCAAACTCGCCTGTACTCTTCAGGAAGTAGGTTATTAGAAAGGATCATATAGATATCATGAAAGGTAAGGCTATCGGATTGAGTAAGATATTGGAATTGTTTTATGAAAGTGGTAGAATTAGATGTATAAGAACCCAGTAACCTTTCTCTATGGGAAAGCTCTGAGAGTGAAAAAGGAACATGTATCCTAACCAATCCATCCACGCCGGCCACCTCTTGCAATGGGACAACTGTACCGGGCCTGGCTTGGCTAGGGTTAGGCTCCTTGGAGGCGCACGAACGAGTGAGAGGAGAGGTAAAGGTGGGTGCCAGAGCGGGGCAGCTGCCGCGGCCAGGCACCGGAGAGGAAGAATGACTTAGTGGGGCTGTTGGAGCAGGTGGGGAGGGGAGAGAGGGAGCTGTAGAGTGAGGGGCAGGAAATAGAGAGGTAGCTGCAGAAGCTGAAGAGGTGGGGGTGAGAGCTGAGGCCAAAGGGGCTGGAGTAGAAACTGAGGGAATGGGGGTAGCTTCCTGCTGAGGTCGAAAAGGAGGAGGTTCGTTAGCTGGGTCCAGAGCGGAAGTGGGGGTTTCTTCAGGAGCAGATGGCATAGCCAGAAACATGTGAGCAGGTGAACAGTTTGCAAGGACAGAGGGTTTAGATTTAGAGCTGAAGTAGAAAAAGGCTTGGATATAGGGAATCTCCTTCCATCTGCCTGTGCACTGGCAATAATTAGACAATTGCCGTAAAATATTGGGGTTAAAGGTGCCGTTAGGTGACCATTTTTGGTTGTTATCTAAATTGTAATGAGGCCATTTTTTTTTGGACAAAGGTGGATAAGTGTGGAAGAATTAAGGCCTGGGGTTTTAGGGCCTCTACAAGACACCCCAGGGGGGCGGCTGGACTGATAGGCTTGGAAGGTTTGCTTCCCATGGTCAAATCCATGTAAACTTGCAAAAACAGCGACACCCAGGGCCTCACACAGAAGATGTCTCTTGACTGTGGGGTGGGGTGTAAATTGGCATGACCTTAGCAAGATTTGCCTGGAAGCCACAAGTGTGAAGGTAAGGCCTAGCTGGATCGAGCCAGTGACCCGAACCCAGAGAGGCCAGAGGCTGCTCTGAGCAGCCACAGAAAAGAAAAGGGAAAGAAAAAGAAATGAAAAAGTGAAGAGTCTGGGGGGCCCCCGGGCCCCCAGTCGCGGGTAGGTTGGCCCCGGGCCATCCCAAACACGAGTTTAACCAAGAGAAGCAAACCAGAGATGAATGCCAGTGAAGGGAACAACCGTAGCCTTGAAGACCGTGGTTGGGGGCAGTCCACCCAGTTTCTAAGAAATCCAGAGAGTTGCCAGGAGCTTAACAGCAATTTCTCGGGTTCAGAGAAACGGTTAAGCTGGCTGGAATGGGAACACTTACCATTGGAAGCCGGTGTTGTTCGCAGAGGCTGCACTCAGGCAGATGGAACACGTGGGTTGTTTTTGAGAAAATCCCTGGTTGAGATTACAGCCCCAGGATTCTGGGGCCTGGGACGGGAAAATCTCTCGAGTCTTTGGCACCAATGTTGTTCTTTTGCCGTGGGTGGAGAGAAGACCCGAGATGCAAACGAACCCACACAGGAGTTTATTAGAAAAGACGTGCTCACGGGCCCGAGGAAAACGTGAGGGAAGGGGAAGAAGAGGGGCGGGGGGATGGCCCATCTGGCTTTTAAAGGTTGCCTTGCACATGCGCATAAGGGTGGGTTGCGTAGGTACGTCAGACACCCACGCCTTGCACATGCACACAGGGGTGGGGGTAGGCACGCATGCGGGCACGTGGGTCACGCCCCCAAGAGGCTGCCTGTGGGACCCAGGAGTGCAGCCTTACGGGTGGCCAGATGATTACAGAGGGGCTGAACCACCCACTGAGACAGTGTGCCTGATCTAATGGGAGCTCACCAAATCCAGCTGGACTGGGACTGAACGAGCATATGATCAAACTGGACTCTCTAAATGTGGCTGCCAATGGGGGCAGACTGAGAAGCCATCAATAATGACACTAGGACCTGTCTCTTCTGCATGTATTATCTTTTTGGGAACCTAGTCTATTTGGATGCACACCTTCCTAGGCCGGGATGGAGGGGGAGGGCCTTGGACTTCCCACAGGGCAGGGTACCATGCCCTCTCTTAAGGAAGCAGGGGGAGGGAGGAGGGGTGGGGGGGAGAGGGAGGGGACTGGGAGAAGGGGAG